>CAOLHI010006098.1:0-43105 GCA_948474755.1 Ctenosaura bakeri | reverse complement strand
CTGGTGTATTAGCAACCCCTCCCAATTTGGTGTCCATTTGGCATGTAGGAGTCTTAATGGACCACAAGCTGAACATGAGTCAGCAGTGTGATGCAGCTAAAAAGGCCAATGCAATTCTGGGCTACGTCAATAGGATTATAGTGTCTAGGTCAAGGGAAGCAATAACACCACTCTATTCTGCTTTAGTTAGATCTTATTGGAATCCTGTGTCCAGCTCTGGGCACCACAATTTAAGAAGAATATTGACAAGCTGCAGCGTGTCCAGAGTTGGGCAACCAAAAGAATTGTCAAGGGTCTGAGAATCATGAAGCCCTATGAGGAGTGGCTTAGGGAGCTAGACATGTTTAGCCTGATGAAAAGACGGTTAAGAAATGATGTGATTGCCATGTTTAAATATTTTAAGGGATGTCATGTTGAAGATGGAGCCAGCTTGTTTTCTGCTGCTGCAGAAACTAGGATGTGGAGCAATGGATTCATACTACAGGAAAAGAGATTTCACCTAAACCTCAGGAGGAACCCTGACTGCAAGAGCCTTTTGACAGTGGAATACGCTGCCTTGGACTGTGGTGGAGTCTCCTTCTTTGGACGGCCATTTGCTGAGGGTGCTTTGAGCGTGTGTTCCTGCATGGCAGAAGGGGATTGGATTCGATGGCCATTGTGGTCTCTTCCAAGTCCTTGATTCTGTGATTCCCCAAAACCCCAGCCGGCACAGCCAACAGTCAGGGATGCTAGGAGCTGAAATCCAGAGCAGTTGAAAAGCACCAAGTATAGGATTTTTTCCAAACAGAAGGCTGCAAAGAAGGACACACAGCCATCAAAGGAAAGAGTCCTTGTCCTGTTGCGAGACTTTGGCATTTGATTATCTGAAATAGATTGTGTCTATCCCTGGAGCTTCCACTGAACTCATACGGCTAACCGATGTCGACAGACGTCTCATCCTCTTTAAATTTCTCCTGCCACCTTTTAGGGCCACGAGGAAGCTAACATTAATTATTGTGCTGTCTAAGAACGTAAGAATGCCTCACCAGTGAGATTTTCTGGTTGTTAAAGAGCTGCCCCAGGCAAGATGACAACCCCTCCCAGAAGGAAAACCATGACGGGCGGAAACCACCGCAACTGTGCCGGAAGAACACGGCTTTGCCTGCCGCAGCCGCACCCAACATGGTGATATTTTGCAAAAGAGAACACAGAAACCTGTCTCTTTGCAAAGAAAACACAGAAATGCCGAGGTCTGCAGATGTGTCTACGCCGCCCCAAACAATTCAGGTTGCTGCCATGGCAAACCTCCGTTAAGATCAGATCGGCCTGCAGAGGAGACCCAGCCTGCCTCTCGGGGTGTTTTTTTTTTTTTAATGTGAAGTATGCAAGCCACACATTTTTAGCTCTGCAACCTTCCTCTGCTTAGCCACCCACCTCCAACAGTGATTTGGGTGGCTGAACCTTTGTCGCTTCTCAGGGGTAGGGTTGCCAGTTGAAATACAAGTCAGCGCTCCTATGCCTTTAGCGGCCCTGAACTGGCAATCTGACACCCAATGCCTCAGCCAGCATGGCCGCTTCAGAGAACCGGAGCTGAACAAAAATTAATTTTCCCTACCTCCTGGCTTCAATAAATACCCCAAAATGCGTCACCTACGCACACTGAAGTCCAACTAGACGTGACAGTTAAAGGCATGCCTGTTCTGGTTGGTCAGACCCTGCCTAGAATACTGGGTCTAGTTCTGGGCACCACAGTTCAGAATCATAGATCGACAGAGTTGGAAGAGAGCCCAGGGTCCATCCAGTCCAATTCACTGTTGTGCAGGAACCCACCGCCAGACAGATGGCCATCCCACCTCTGCTTAAAAACCTCCAAAGAAGGAGACTCCACCACACTCCATGGAGGCAGCAGATTTCACTGCCGGACAGCTCTGAGCATCAGGAAGTTCAGGTGGAATCTCCTTTCCTGCAGCTTGAATCCATTGCTCCTTGTCCTAGTCTCTGGAGGAGCAGAAAACAAACTTGCTCCATCTTCAACATGACATCCTTTCAAATATTTGAACATGGCCATCATGTCCCCTCATAACCTTCTCTTCTGCAGGCTAAACATCCCCAGCTCCCTAAGGCATTCTTCCTAGGGCTTCCTGGCTTCCAGACCCTTCACCATTTTGGTTGCCCTCCTTTGGACATGTTCCAGCTTGTCGATATCCTTCTCGAATCGAGGTGCCCAGAACTGGACACAGGATTCTGGATGAGGTCTGACCAAAGCAGAATAATAGCACTATAACCGTCCAGTGTGGAAATGGTCTGGGAGTTCTGTGCTACACAGCTCATCTCGTGATGGAGCTCAGGGAAACGGAGGAAAAGAACAATGCTTCTTAAACTCTGGATTCTCAGACGTTTTGGACATCACCTCCCAGAATCCCTGGCCCCCAGGCAGGTTGGCTGGGAGCTGGAAAGATTTGGAAGACCAAAGATTGAGAAGCATTGGATTAGAGCCCTCTGGGAGAGGAATCCAAGTCCCCCACCAATCTACATATCCGTAAAACGGGACCACGATGGTGACAGTGGTATCAGCCGATTAGAATCCGTTAGTAGGGTTATACTCCGTGTGGGAGTACAGGATTGGTGGGCAAAAGACCTCACAAAGATCCCAAGGGCATTTCGTTTTATATATACGTATATAATTTTTATTGAAAGTTTGACTCGAAAATAAGAAAAAAAAACACCCTCACACTTCCATGCTTAAATCTTCCAGTTGAAATTGCTTATTTCCATTCCGTTACAAACACAATTTCCGTCTTACATTATTACACATCTTACACAACTACATTATTTCTTCTTTGATTTCTTATCCATTTATATCCTGACCCAATCCGATACTCCTTTCCATTCTTTCTCCAAGTTCTGGATAGATTTATTCTTCAAAGAAAATGCTTGCTTTTCCGTCTCTATCATATCCAGGACTTTTAACTTCCATCCTTCTGTATCAATATGTTTCTTTTCTTTCCAGTGCTGCGCGTAGGTCGACCTTGCCACAGTTATTAGATATAAGAATATCTTCCGACGACTTCTTATTAAGATCCCAAGGGCGTTTGTGAGGGTCCTAGGAGCCCCAAGAATCCCCCTCCAATTTTATTTTATTTTTTATTTTTTTGGGAAAAAAATGTTTTGATTTTATTAAAAAATTAAAATTGCACCTAAGGCGCCCAGACCTTATCTTGGACACGTGAATCAGCCTCCCTGGCCTGACATTGGAGACGTTCAGCAGTTCTCTTGAGACTCCAGCCAGGCCCCTGAGACCTGGGAACAGACGGGGAATCATTTGCCAACAGTTCCTAGGCATGCTTTCTCGGCATGCGCTAGTTGGAGCTGGAACGTGTCCAGGGGAGGGTGACCAAAATGGTGAAGGGTCTGGAAACCATGGCCCATGAAAAGCTGAGTATGTTTAGCCTGGAGAAGAGACTGTTAAGTGGTGACATGATAGCTATGTTTCAAGATTTGAAGGGATGTCATATGGAGGATGGAGCAAGCTTGTTTTCTGCTGCTCCAGAGACTAGGACATGGAGCAATGGATATAAACTTCAGAAAAAGAGTCTATCAAACATTAGAGAGAACTTCCTGACAGTAAGAGGAGTTTGACAGTGGGATAGGTTGCCTCCATGGAGTGTGGTGGAGTCTCCTTCTTTGGAGGTTTTTCATGAGAGGGATGGCTGCCTATTGGGAATGCTTTGATGGCCTGTTCCTGCATAGCTGAATGGGGTTGGACTTGATGGCCCTTGTGGTCTCTTCCAGATCTATGATTCTATGACTTCATGATTTTCCATGCTTTCTTTTCTGTTACTAAACAGCCATTGTCAGGGTTGAATCCTCCTTACGATAGTCTTGATCTCAACCTGGTTCCATTTTGCATCTGGTATTTAATGAGAGCCAGCATGATGTCGTGATTTGAACATTGAACTACATCCTTGGAGGCCAGGGTTCAGTTCCCTGCTCAGCTATGAAAACCCGCTGGATGACCTTGGGGACATCACACACTCTCAGCCCCATAAAACCCCATGGTCTCCATAGGGCCGCCGTAAATCAGAAATGACTTGAAGGCACACAACAGCAACAGTTTAATGAACCAGGGCCTAAATACCCTAAAGACACAGTAATCCTGTCTGATCCTGAAAGCTAAGCAGGGTCAGCATTGGTTAATACTTGGGTGGGAGACCACCAGTGAATACCAGATGCTGTAGGCTGTCTTTCAGAGGAAGGAACTGGCCAAACTGCCTCTGAGTATATTCCTTGCCTAAGAAAACCCTATGAAATTCATGGGGTCCCCATAAGTTAACCAGCAAACAGAAGGCACGTACACAAACATGTTGAGTGAACCAAAAGCAAACCCACAAGCCTCCTTCCTTAAGCTACAGCTTAGTCAACACACCTTCTGGAAACACCTTGCGTTTGTTTTTTCAGGCTTTGATGAGTGTGAGAGAGACTCTGTGGTCAGCAAGGCCATTCCTCCAGTTCATCCCACCGTAGCAGATTGGGCCAACCTTTTGGGGCGGGAGGAAAAAGGGGTTGGAACTTGGCACCTCCTTGAATATCAGCACCTACGTCTGTGTACTCAGGGCGGGGCGGACGTGTCCGCACTGGGCGACTCACCAACTCCCGCGCTCCACTGGTCAGGAGGTATTTTCAGCATCAGACTCTCCAACCTACCTCCAGGACCATCTCCACACTAGACTGTTATAGTGCTATTATTCCACTTTCAACATCCTATGGAATCTTGGATTTGCAGTTTAGGGAGGGGCCTTTGAGGGGCTCAAGAAACTACAAACCCCAGGATTCCATAGGATGTTGAAAGCGGGACAATGGCACTATAACAGCCTAGTGCGGAAACGGCGTTAGATGCACGCAGTAAAATGCGTGCACAGGGACGCACGGGATTAAGCTAGGCAGAGCATATATTTAGCCCAAATTTTGGAAGCGTATTGGTGCAGAGTACAACTCCAAGCTCGGCTGGGTGATTCTGGGACCGACAGTCCCTAAAAGTAACTGTTGGAAAGCTTGGATGGAATTGGCAGTTATGAAAAAAGCTCCATAGCACAGCGCTGATTAAAAAACCACAACGAATTTAGTTCCCCATTCCATCTCACGCACAGTGGAGTGATAAGAGCATCTCTAGAAGGAGACCATGGGACGACACGAGGTAGCTTTCGGGGTCACCACCAAAGAGACCCTGCTTCTGGTAGAAGTTAATCTAATCCTTCACTTCCCAAGATTTCTATTAGAGAAATACTCTGCATTGGAAGACAAAATACTGATATAAATTACACAGCACTAAGAGGTAGCCCATGGATGCAGGCTATCCTACGTTCAGAGTAACACTGTTATCTTGGTGGGCACGCAAGATGGGGGATTCTGGGAGTTCTACTCCAAAAAAAAAAAAAAATGTCACTACTCCAAGCTGCGTCTTCCCTGAGTGTTTGCAATTTTTGTTTCTGCAAAAAGCAAGCGCTGGGTGGAGAGAATGGCAGGTTTCCTCTTTTTAAATGTTGTGAGCTTGCAGGGAGTATTGGTGACTCCAAGCAGAAGGGTGTTTATATCGAGGCAAAGGCTAAAAGTCGCACCCCGTACATGTTGGGCTCCGAATCTGGCGCTCCCATCCCTGGTCTGCCTGCTTGTTTGTTTTTGGAAAAAGAAGCAACCGGGCAAAGTCAAATCGCATGACAAATGTGACACATGTCCTCCGATACACCCAGCCATGACTTTACTTTGCGTCAGGTTAATTCTGAATACTTGCTTCACAATTGTTTTTCTAGTAGACAGCACAAAACAACCACCGCCCTCTTGATTTTTAAGTCTGGTTGGGGCAGGACTATTGGAGTGTGTGTCTGTGTGTCTGTGTGTGTGCGTGTGTGTGTTTGCCTGATTCACGACCTTTAAGAGTATGCAATAGCGGTGAGGGTGAAATTCTGTCCTATGGACTCCTGGGATCTGTATTCGAATGAAATATTTAGAATTCTTTGCTAAAGAGTGCTAATCCGTTTCCCTGAGCACTAGAGCTTTCTAGCACAGAAGTCTAAACAGTTCATCGAACTACAAATCCCAGGATTCCTTACTATAAATCCCAGGATTCCATAGAACGTGTCCAGAGGAAGGGAAACAAAATGATAAAAAACCATGGAGCCCTATGAGGACCAGATTAGAGAGCTGGAGGTGTTCAGCCTTGGAGAAGAGAAGGCTGAGAGATGACGTGATAGCCATTTGAAAGGCTGTTATTATGGAAGATGGAGCAAGCTTGTTTTCTGCTGCTCCAAAGACTAGGACACAGAGCAATGGCTTCAAACGAGAGGAAAAGAGATTTCATCTAAACATTAGAAAGAACTTCCCGATGGTGACAGTGCAATACACTGCCTGAATACACAAAGTCTCTTTCTTTGGAGGTTTTTAAACAGGGACTGAATGGTCATCTATCAGGAATGCTTTGATTATCTATTCCTCCATGGCAGAGGGTGGAACTAGATGGCCTTTAGGGTCTCTTCTAGCTTTATGGTTCTATGAATGGAGCCATGGCAGTTAAAGTGGTACCAAACAATGTAGGGTAAATACAGATCTGGGAGGAGAATCATGGGGTCCTCCAGATATTGCTGGATTACAACAGCCAGCATTCCTCACCACTGGCTATGCCGGCTAATGCAGGTCCCAACAACACCTGGAGGGCTACGTGATTCCCACCCCATCTCTAGAGAGAGAGTGTGTGATTGGAGGGCTTGGCTGTCACCAACAAAAGATGGATGGCAGAATACAGAAGGACATACAGGGAGGAAACAGAGGGGTTTGTGCAACCGTGGGTCTAAGAAGAGGTAGAAATGAGTGGAGGACTGGGCACATCCATAGCAGGCGGAGGTGGTGGCACCGGTGAGGCCGGGGGGATGTGGTGGGTGTCGTAGCGACTGCCTTGAAAGGAGGGCTCGGCGTCTTGGCGCTGATCCGGTTGGTTTTCAGGTGGGCCTTGCCTCCAGGCCTTGACGCTGTCCGAAGAAGGAAGTGACATTAAGATATTCCATCAGTCAATCAGTCAATCAAATACCCCACATAAAGACCAGAGCTGAGTGGCAACCCAATTGAAACATCCTGGCCATTTCCGCACCGTACTGTTATAGTGCTATTATTCCACTTTCAATGTCCTATGGAATCCTGGGGTTTGCAGTTTAGGGAGGGGCCTCAAAGGCCACCCTCAAAGGCTATCCTCAAAGGCCCCTCCCTAAACTGCAAACCCTAGGATTTCATAGGACGTTGAAAGTGGAATAGTAGCACTATAACAGTCTGGTGCAGAAATGGCCCTGACTATTTTCTTTTGGCGTAACTAAGAGGCGTTTGTTCATGTTCGTATACAATTTGCGCGTGTTCATTTCCCTGTGCCCGGAGAGGGAGGCACATCTGGAAAGTCTGCACTTTGGCAACGTGTAGCTCTGCGTGCGAGGCACTGGCTCTTACCATTCGTAGATGACGGTGCCAAGGAAACCGGCCGTGACGACCCCGCAAAGAGCAGAGAGGATAACGGTAATGACAATCATGTCTCCTTCACGTCGTCCCGGCCACGTGTCCAGCGTTTTCCATGCCATGGCTGAAAGGGATAAGAAAGGAAGTCTTCACTGCCTTGCGTTTTTCAGCTGCCTTGACTCTTCTTAACTATGACTGGTTTGGAATATTAGTATCTCCCCAGTTTCTTAAAAAAGGACGCAGTTGGACACAAACAGTGCATTTGGAGAGCACGTTTGGAAACGTGGGAGGGAAACCAGACATGAGACATGTGTCTTCGGTTCTTCAATTCTAGTTGATCAGGCAATCCTGGTAAAATCCGGAAAAGCCCAGTTTTTGAAGAGGCACCAATTAGAGTCGTACAGATTTAACAAAGCAGCGAGAATAACTCTTGCATTGATGTAAACATCAACGAGTCAGGACTGACACTAGTGTTTAAGCTGTTGGATTGTCCTGGTTTGTTAATGAACTAAAGGCTTTTCCGCACTACAATATGATAGCGCTATTATTCCTCTTTGAACGCCCTGTGCAGCCCTGGGGTTTGCAGTTTAGAGAGAGGCATTGAGAATTCTCAGTCAGAGAGCTCTTTAGCCTCGGGAAACGACAAACTCCAGAATCCAACAGGAGGTTGAAAGTGGAACAATAGATCTAAAACAACATAGTGTGGAAAGGCCCTAAGACAGATCCACAAATGAATAATTGTTATATAATAAAGGGTGTTTTTTTCCAAAGTATGGGGAGACGCATGCAGTTGGAGTATTTGGTCTAAGAAAATTCTGACGCAGTCAGGACAGAATGCAGAGACAGAGAACGGTTTTCAATTTGCAAGGGAGTCAAACGGAAGTACATTTTATCACCCTTACTGCTTAATTTATATGAAGAACATATCGAACAGAAAGCAAGATTAAAAGAAGGTGGTGTGAAAACTGAAAGAAGGAGCATCAACGGTTTAAGATATGCAGATGACACTACAGCCACGTCTCCGCATTTGCTAGGTTTAGGGGCACAGGACCCCCGTGAAAGTGGAAAAACCGTGAATAACTCTAGGCCCTCCTAAATCATATTTAACACACAAAAAAGTATGATCGCCCTATTCAACCCACCCTGGATTCCTTGAGGCATCAGGGTTCCCCCACAGGGCAGAAGCGGGGGGCTGTGGGGCTGACAGCCACCTCCATTTCTGCCCCTCACCATTTTTAAGAGGGACTTGCAAACCTTGTTTGCAGTTTCTCAGCCTCACAAGGCTTGCAGTCCCTATTGAAAATAGCACAGGGAGGGAGGAAAGAGCAAAGAATCCATGAACAATCAAATCCACCAAAGTGAAACCTGCAAATGTGGAAGGCTGACTGTGTATTACCAGCAGAAAATAGCAAAGGTTTGGAACGGCTGCTAGTCAAGGAAGAAATTCTCCAAAGGATAACATTTTATAATTCTGGTGGATTGACCATAAAGGTACCGATGTCAAAAGACAGTTGCATCTTTTTCATATAAAATCGGAGGTCTCCGTCCCACCCCATAACTCTTTCCATCCGTCTCTTTTCCTCTAACGTACGTTTCTCCAGCATGATAGGAGCAGACCACCTTGTTTCTGCTATGGACCCTCTAGTGTCCATGGCCAGGAATTTCACTCTGTGGAAACACAGGCAAAAGGAGAGGTTGGTTGGATAACAGAAACTGCCCACAAGAGCCTGAAAACGTTTCCCACTTTGGAATAAAGTTTCCCAAATCCCCCAACCAAGAGAGCAGGGTCTTTAAGGTTGCCCACATTTAGCAACGGGCCCCAAGAAGGCACAATGCACAGTCTAACTCACTATGGTGAGATGGATTGTTTTTCTCTTTAAAGGACAGGAATTAGCTGTGTTTAAATGATAAGCCATTCTTTCCATATTGTTTCCTGCACATACAGCCTATGGAAATTTATGCGCATCTATCTTCCTTGTGTGTGTGTGTGTGTGTGTGGTGTGGTTTGAATCATAGAATCATAGTTGGAAGAGACCCCAGGGGCCATCCAGTCCAACCCCCTGCCATGCAGGAACACCCATCAAAGCATTCCCAAGAGACGGCCATCCAGCCTCTGCTTAAAAACCTCCAAAGAAGGAGGAGACCCCACCACACTCCATGGAGGGAGCAGATTCCACTGCCAGACAGCTCTGACCGTCAGAAAGTTCTTCCTGAGGTTCATTTCCACACTACACTATTCTAGTGCTATCATTCCACTTTCAACCTCTTGTGGAATTCTGGGGTTTGTAGTTTCCTGAGGCCAAAGGGCTCTCTGGCCGCGACTTCTAAAGGCCCCTCCCTAAACTGCAAACCCCAGGATTCCATAGGAGGTTGAAAGTGGAATATAGCACTATAACAACAGAGTGCGGAAACAGCTTGAGTTCACACAACTTTGAATTCGCTTTTACACTTTGAACTCAGTCTGCAGCTGAAATGGGGGAAGAGGTGAGGGAAACCAGGAGCTGAAAAAGGACAGCAAGAAGCTGAAAAAAGCTTAAAAGGAGCTGCAAAAGTAGGACAACAGCAGATGAATCAAAACTGTTCCTGCCAAAAACTGGGGCAGTTGGAAGGTCTGCTTTGATGAGGCCTTCGCTATTCTTACCTGTAAGGACCTGGAGAAGGCAAGGGGCCGTTGCAGTGTGTTCGGCTGTCATCGTTCTTGCAAGATGACTCATTGCCAACCCGGAGGACGTTCCTCGTCTTCTCTTTCTTGCAGGGGTATTTCTCCAGGGTGGCCTTCATGGTCATGTAGCCATAAGTGGCGTACAGTTCTTCATAGGGCGGGACGTCCTTAGGAGTTGCCGGGTTCTTGAATTTGGAGGTGGCTGTTGGGGCAGACGGGAGGCAGGAAGAACAACAACGCTGAGCTCAGGTGAGTGGAGGCACCATCATTTTAACAGTTGCTTCAAAAACTGAGAAGAGTCCTACTGGATCAGACCAAAGGTCCATCCAGCAGATCTTCCAATGCAGGAGTCATGAGTTCCATGCACCCCAGGCTGGTTCTGCAGCTATCGGCTCCCTGCCAGATCCAGAAAACCACCCATAGCTTCAGCCCACTTCCATCAAACCAAATCAGATGATAATGGAGAATTGAAACTTCCAGACAGAAGTTGCAGTCCTCCTTTGAAGCAATGTAGTGATTCTCCTATGAAGCACGAGGATCATGGTGTCCAGATCAAGGAAAGTAATAGTACCACTCTATTCTGCATTGGTTAGACATCAGTTCTGGGCACCTCATTTCAAGAAGGATAGAGACAAGCTGGAGCATGTTCGGAGGAGGGAGACCAAAATGGTGAAGGGTCTGGAAGCCATGAAGCCCTATGAGGAGCGGCTTAGGGAGCTGGGGATGTTTAGTCTGCAGAAGAGACGGTTAAGAGGGGACAGGATAGCCCTGTTTAAATATTTGAAGAAATGTCTGTCATGTTGAGGAGGGAGTGGGCTTGTTTTCCACTGCTCCAGAGACTAGGACAAGGAGCAATGGATTTAAGCTGCAGGAAAGGAGATTTGACCTCAGCCTCATGAAGAACTTCTTGATGGTCAGAGCTGTCCGGCAGTGGGATCTGCTGCCTCCATGGAGTGTGGTGGAGTCTCCTTCTTTGGAGGTTTTTAAGCAGAGGCGGGATGGCCGTCTGTTGGGAGTGCTTTGATGTGGGTTCCTGCATGGCAGAAGGGGGTTGGACCGGATGCCCCCTGGGCTGTCTTCCAATTCTAGGATTCTAGGATTCTAAGATTCAGGGCTTTACTTTAGACTCTGTGTATGTGTGGGGGCGAACAAGTGGATTTCTACTCCTTCCCCCTCAATCTTAAATAAACTTCTAATCCAGGGACAGCTGTAGTTCCCATGTTAGGGGTGCAATGAATCCACTCCAGGTTTTGGAATACTTTCAAGGAGCTCTCCAGGGTGCTGAATCCATTTTGAAAATGTGTTTTAGCCCATTAGAGAGTTCCTTTAAAGCAGTGGTTCCTAAACTTTGGTCCTCCAGGTGTTTTGGACTTCAGCTCCCAGAAGGTCTACCCAGCTTGGTCAACAAGCAGGAACTCTGGGAGCTGATGTCCAAAACATCTGGAGGACCAAGGTTTGGAAACCACTGCTTTAAAACCTGGAGTGGATTGCCTGCTCCTGTGATATGAGAAGCATCAGCTATCACTCTTCCCATCACTGACAACTTTTGAGGGGGGAAAAGCTTATTTTTAAAGAAATGAGTGGTCTACAGCAGGTCCCAGTGGGCATGGAGGCAACACAAGTCCTGGTTCCAAGGAAATTGCCTAGCCCTGTACTAGTCCAGTATCTGTTTCCAATGTGGGGTGGGAAGATACTCCCGGAAACTATGACCATTTCCACACTAGACTGTTATAGTGCAATTATTCCACTTTCAACATCCCTATGGTCTCAGGATTCCATACCCAAGAATTCCATAGGATGTTGAAAGTGGAATAACAGCACTATAACAGTCTAGTGTGGAAATGGCCTACGAAAGCAATAACTCTCACTTCCAAATGCCACTCCCTGACCCAAAACTGGTCTTCAGAGGTAGGTCAAGACAAATATTTTAGGAGCGACTTTAAGACTAACTGGTTTAACTGGTATATTTCAGCAGGAGCTTTCACAGATTTGAGTCCACTTCTTCAAAGAAACGGATGGAGGGATATTAAAGCCACCGGTATTTGAGTACAGCAACATAATTGGATTTTGGGGAAAGGGTCTAATAGGATAGAGAAAGAGGTCAGTCGTGACTTTGCGAACCTTCACACAGTTGTGTAAGACACAACAGGTTTGACAAGTGACAAGCCTGTTGGCCCTGAGATGTGAAAGTAGTAACATTTGCATTCCCTGGAAGCACAAATATCTTCTGGAGAAAATTGTTGTGTTGCATGTTTAACTGATCTCAGAAAAGAATTCAAAGACTGTGGCCATGTGCTATTATTCCAATTTCAACCTCCTGTGGAATTCTGGGCTTTGTCCTTTCCTGAGGCCAAAGAGCTCCTCGCTGGGAATTCTCAAGGCTGCTCCCTAAACTGCAAAGCCCAGGATTCTATAGGAGGTTGAAAGTGGAATAATAGCACTATAAGAATCCAGTGCGGAAAGGCCCTTAGTTCGTTAACAAACCCGGACAACCCAACAGCTCATGTGCCAGTGTCAGTCCTGACTCATTCATGTGCAGAAATGGCCTGCGTTAATTTGGATCGGTGTGCAAAGGGAAATTGTAGCACCTTTGACACTAACGGAAGGCCTGCTGACTGTAGACTTACCGTTAATAAAAGTAACCACCACCCAAATGTCATCTGAAGCGTTGGCAACTTGGTCAAAGACACAGTTTGGTGGCTCCAAGGCGAAGGTGCTGGCTGTGGTCTTCCCTGCCATGGAGAGATCGGTGACACGAGGAGTGTAGGAGATAACCTCTGAAAATAACCAGAGAGGCCCAGTGAGTTCCCAGCCCCAAGTGGCTGTGCGTAGCCACAATAAATACCAAATCAGGATCCAATGTAAGCAAGCAAATGTAAGCAATTACATTCCACCATCGAACCTGGAGAAAGTGCCTCCTGCTGGAACTGTCTCAATAGGGCCACCGGCCCGTGACCTGGAGATGGTGGACGTTGCTTGAATTCACTCAGTAGGTTTGCCAGCACTTGACCCAGAAATTAAGGGACGAAGATGCCACCGAAACATTAGGAAGAATGTCCTGATGCTAAGAGCTGCTCAGCAATGGGATACGCTGTTTCGGAGCATGGTGGAGTCTCCTTCTTGGAGGTTTGCAAACAGAGACTGAACGGCCATCTGCCGGGAGGGCTTTGATTGCATGGTGGACTGGATGGCCCTTGGAGAAGCTTTCTGCACTACACAGTCACAGTGCAATCATTCCATTTTCGACCTCTTATGGAATCCTGGGGTTTGCAGTTTAGGGAGGGGCATTTGGGATTCTCAGCCACGGAGTTCTCTGGCCTCAGGAAACGACAAACCCCAGAATGCCACAGGCTGTGGAAACTGGAATAATAGCGTTATAGCACCTGACCTGAGGACAATGACAAATGATCTTGACTGAGCTGGCTTTAGAGCCACCCAGAGGCAATGGCTAATATTTTAACCGTCCTGGCCCAGGGAAATACCTTGTTGGCCATGGAACTTACTGTTCTGGTTGCACAACGATCTACTTGTTCTAATCCCTGACCAGAAGAAATTTGAAAAGCTTCCTTTTGTGAATAGACGTTTACTCACTCCAAGATTCCAAATGTTTTTTAAACCCAGCAGAAGAAACAGCAGCGACTAAAGATCAATTAAAATGATAACAGGTTGATCTTATTAAAGATCTGGTCTGGTTGGATTTACTAAGATGAAATTTATGTTCCAACCAAGTGCAAATTCAGTGAAATCCTGAATAAGCACAGATAGGATCCCACCCTCCGGTGAAAAATCAGTCAAACTATGTCGGCCAAGGGCCATTTCCGCACTAGACAGTTATAGTGCTATTGTTCCACTTTCAACATCCTATGGAATACTGGGGTTTGCAATTTAGGGAGGGGTACCTTTGACCTCAGTAAGCTACAAACTCCAGAATTCCACAGGATGTCGGAAAGTGGAACAATAGCACTATAACAGTGTCGTGTGGAAATGGCCGGGCTTCAAGCTGCAATATTACACACAGTTACCTGGAAGTAAGCTTGGATCAATTGCAAGGAACTTCTGTCTCCATAGGCATGCCTAGGGTCTGCTTTAGAAATCTTATTGCTTTCTATGGGATCGAGTCACACAACTAACTTTTGGGGGGTCACTAACTGTAAGAAACATGTCCAGTGTTTCTCCTTTGAAATAGCTGAATGCTGTAAATTATTCCGTGTGTTAAGGATCCGTTCCGGCTTGTAAACCAATACCTTGAGAGCAGTATTAGACATTTTCCTTGCAACTTCACGAGGGTTTGGTCAGGTTTAGAGAAAAGGACTGGAGCACCAAACCATGAAAATTGGGGAGATGACCAGGAATTTCAACCTGGGTCATTCTGGTGAAAAGTCAAACACTAAACCAGAGGTGGAAAACTTCCGCCACCAGCCTACCAGGGCCGCACCCGACTCCAGCGACTGCAGAATGCACCATTGCCATGGCAGTTGCAGTGAACTTTTCCCCTTGTAACTTTTCCCCACGTAAACAGCCAACCTTTTATTTTTAAAGAGAGTTATGAACCCGAAATCATCTGGAAGGTGACGTTCTCCTGAAAAACAAGCTGTACAACCCGTATGGACTTTGTCTAAGGCCTTTAAACGAGTTTTGTAAAGTCTGCTCAGCCAGTTTTGCTGCTGGCAAATACGCAATCTTGCCATCACGACGGCCGTGGTGAAGGCAGAGGCCACAAGATGAGGCTACAATAAGACCAGTGCAGCATCAGATGGCCCATGTGTCGCCCGCCCCTCCTCTAAACACTACATACATTAGATGCATTTAATAAAATCTAACACAGTCATTTTTTAGACTACAATAGCGGAATGTGTTAAGATCAGAATTTGGAAAAATACCTTTGGTGGGACTATAACACCCAGAATCCCCCAGCCAGCATGACCAAGGGATTCTGGGAATTGTCATACAAAAACCGAACCTTGTTCCAAACTCTGGGCCTTTCTGCTCTACATCGTTATAGTGCTATTATTCCACTTTCAACATCCTGTGGAATTCTGGGGTTTGTAGTTTCCTGAGGCCAAAGGGCTCTCTGGTTGAGAATTTGAAATGCCGTTCCCTAAACTGCAAAGCCTGGGATTCTGTAGGATGGTGAGAGTGGAATAATAGCCCTATAAGAGTCTGGTGCGGAAATGGCCACAGACTAAAATGCAAAGCCTGGGATTCCGTAGGATGGTGAGAGTGGAATAATAGCACTATAACGGTCTGGTGCGGAAATGGCCACAGACTAAAATGCAAAGCCTGGGATTCCGTAGGATGGTGAGAGTGGAATAATAGCACTATAACAGTCCGGTGCGGAAATGGCCACAGACTAAACTGCGAAGCCTGGGATTCTGTAGGATAGTGAGAGTGGAATAATAGCACTATAACAGTCCGGTGCGGAAATGGCCACAGACTAAACTGCGAAGCCTGGGATTCCGTAGGATGGTGAGCGTGGAATAATAGCACTATAACAGTCTGGTGCGGAAATGGCCACAGACTAAACTGCAAAGCCTGGGATTCCATAGGATGGTGAGAGTGGAATAATAGCACTATAACAGTCTAGTGCGGAAATGGTCACAGACTGACTATCATGGGCTACATTGGGAAGAAACAGTGTAACTTCTACACATCTATGAAACCTTTTTCTTTACTTACAAAACATAGAAACGGCCTTTTTGCATTGCTTTGGGGAAGATCTTTTCCCCTCTGGACTGTTTACTCTGAAAGCACAGTCTTTCCCAGAGGAAGAAAGACGTAAGATCCCTGCCCCAAGGAGATGGCAAAACCTTTCCTCAGTGGAGAGGATGGCAGAAAAAAGGGGGAAAAAGCAGAAGAAACAGAGCTTGAAATAAAACTTCCAGACTTTCTCAGGCAGGATGTCTACTGACTGGGGGATTCCGAGGGTTTGGAAAAGTTGCTTTCCTAGACATCTATGACAAGGTAGCGAACATACTGAAGGAGGAAAGACACGCAAGGGGGTCAGATCTTGCAATATACCCAAGCATCCAAAATCATGCAACAGAGCATACAAACAATTTTTTTGAAAAAACAGCATAGTATACATTTAAAAAAACAACATGGTGGCGCAGTGGTTAAATGCTAGTACTGCAACCACAAGGTTGTGAGTTCGATCCTGCCGGGCTCCAAGGTTGACTCAGCCTTCCATCCTTCCCTAGGTCGCTAATATGAGTACCCAGCTTGTTGGGGGCAATTAGCTAAAATACATTGTAAACCGCTTAGATAAAACTCAGTTGATAAGCGGTATAGAAATAAATGCTATTGCTATTAACAAGTTTAACTAAAAACAAACAAACAAAACCCCCCAAAAACCCTTTGAGAACTGGTGGCTGTGTTTCTTCCCCCCACCATTCTTATTTCCTTCTATCTTCCTTGCCTTTTTCCTTTTTATGGGTGAGGTCAGGGACTGCTCTCATTTTATTAATCTGTAAGATGTTCCGGAAGCCTTTCTGCCTAAGAATACGATAGTAACCCTTTAAATATGGAAATAAAATCCACAGGGCTGATTTTAGAGCATTATTTTACTTGACCGAGTCACTACACTCCTACTGATGCAGCCCAGAATTGCATTGGCCTTTTTAGTTGCCGCATCACACTGCTGACTCATGTTCAGCTTGTGGTCTACTAAGACTCCTAAATCCTTTTCACTTATACCATGATCAAGCCAGGTGTCACCCATCTTATATCTATACATTTCATTTTTTCTGCCCAAGTGTAGAACCTTACACTTCTCCCTGTTGAAATTCATTTTGTTGGTTTTGGCTCAGCTCTCCAATCTGCTAAGATCCTTTTGAATTCTGATCCTGTACTCTCAGGTATTAGCTACCCCTCATATTTTGGTGTCATCTGCAAATTTGATAAGAATGCCCTCTATTCTCTCATCCAAACCATGGTATTTCTCAATGGTATTTCAATGGCCCTTGTTGATTCCCACTGGCCACTCTCATTCTGCAGGAGGAAGGGTGAATTCACCTGTTAAATGGATGGTTTTTGTTAACAAGCAGCTGTAACCTCTGATCCCTTTTAAACATTAACGATTCCTGCATTTCAAAACCAGAAGTTATAGAAACATAGAGTTGGAAGAGACCACAATGGCCATTTAGTCCAACCCCCTGCCATGCAGGAACAAAGCACACCTAGCAAGTATCCCTCCAGCCTCTACTTAAAAACCTCCGAAGAAGGTGACTCTACCACGTTACAGGGCAGCATATTCCACTGTCGAACAGCTCTGACTGTCAGGTGGAATCTCTTTTCTAGTAGTTTGAATCCAGTGCTCCTTGTCCTAGTCTCTGGAGCAGCAGAAAACAAGCCTGCTCCATCTTCAACGTGACATCCCTTTGAATATTTAAACACGGCTATCATGTCTCCTCTTAACCTTCTTTTGGTCAGGCTAAACATACCCAGCTCCCTAAGCCTCGTAGGGCATGGCTTGCAGACCCTTCACCATTTTGGTCGCCCTCCTCTGGACACGTTCCTGTTTATTCCCCCCCCATTTTGGGGTATTTTTTTAGAAGCCTGTGTGGCTTCCAATGGGCCCCAGTTAGCTGAAAACTGGCCTCCAGAGTAGCCAAAGTCACTTTCCCATATTCTGAGCATTCTCTTCACCTTAACCAACACACAAATGTCACACAGAACCCTACGGAACACTTTATCATATGAAAACATTGGAGGCACAAGGATGGGCTGAAAAGGTTCTAAATGGATAACCGAATATTTCTTTAAAATGAAATGTTTACCAAACAAGCATCACCTATTTGTGCAGCAGTCCTGCCAGCAAACCCCAACAACAGAAGCAGCAGAAGAGATGCCATCGTGGTGCAAAAGTTTCTGCTCCCCAAAAGTGGTTTCTTCTCCTCTCAGAGGCTCCGAGCCTCACCGAACAGCCGCTGCCTTCACGGTCCTTGGGTGCAAGCGAAGAAGAGTGGAGGGCCACTGTGAGCAAAAAAGCCTTTTCCACCCAACCGGACAACTTTTGATCACTTTGCCCTGCGGGGCGGCCCTCCCGTGCCAGCTTTTCACATTCTTCCTGTCCTGTTTCAAACAGGTTTGTCTTGTTCTTTCCAAATAAAAATCAAAAACAAGGAGAACTGACGTGGGCATCACAGGCAGGCAGGGGGAACAACATGGCTAGGGATGGGTGACATTTTATTTCAAGTATTTTTAAATAGGAACGCACCTAAGTCGAAGGCTTGCACGGCCGGAATCCATAGATTGCTATGGGTTTTCTCCTGACGGTTTACCTGCATCTGTGGCTGGCATCTTCAGAGGATCAGATTTTTTCCAGAGGATCATCCATTTTTTCCTGCCTAAGTGCAGACCTTACATTTCTCTCTGTTGCAATTCATTGCGTTAGCTTTGGCCCGGCTCTCCAATCTATCCAAGTCATTTTGAATTCTGATTCTGTCCTCTGGGGTATTAGCAACCCCTCCCAATTTGGTGTCATCTGCAAATTTGATCAGCATGTCCTCTACTCCTTCATCCCATTCATGGATGAAGATGTTGAATAGCCCTGGGCCCAGGACAGAACCCCGTGGCACCCCCAAAAGTCACTTCTCTCCAGGATGAAAAGGAGCCATCGGTGAGCACCCTTTGGGTTCGGTCGGTCAACCAATTCCAAATCCTCCTAACAGCAGCTCTGTCCAGCCCGCATTTTACCAACTTCTTTGCAAGAATGTCATGGGGAACTTTGTCAAAGGCCTTACCGAAGTCAAGAAATGCATAGTTAAGGCACAGTTATACACTACCTAAAGTTGGTATCTACCTGGGCCTGCCTTCCCGTGCCATGGCCCAGGGCTTTTGAGAAAAACTTCTGTGGGTCCCATAAGGCGCCATGCCGGCAAGCAGAAACCGGGGCGTGTGGGGAGAAGTGAGAAGAAACTGGAAAAGCAGAAGCACTTGAAAAATGCCACCAGGCTTGTTGCGATGGCAGGAGGAATGTCGCAGCCCTTCGACCTGCCGTGCAGGTTACAGGCAAGGAAGGTAGAAAATGCTGCCCGCCTCGTTTGGCAAGATGGGGCAGGTTGTATTGAGAAGGCCGCAAGGGGAACGGGCAAGACTTGGGTCACACACACCCCACTTCCTAACCTGGACATTCCCAAGGGAAATGGAATTAAATTTGGCTGAAGGGCAGAGCGTAAATACAGTAAATAATGAACTGCCCAGCCACCCTTGTGAGCTGAAAGACCCATCCTCAAATATTTCTGTTTGTTCATTCCCTTGGCCTTCTTTCTTCGGCAGTACTAAGTGCCTTTCCGCACTACACTGTTATAGTGCTATGATTCCACTTTCAACCTCCTATGGAATCCTGGAGTTTGCTGTTTTAGGAGGGTCCTTTCAGATTTTCAGCCAGAGCACTCTTGGGCCTCAGTGAACTACAAAGCCCAGCATCCCACAGGACGTTGAAAGCGGAATCATAGCGCTATAACACCACCATATAGTGGCTTGAGCATTTGGCTATGAACCTGGAGAGCAGGGCTCAGTTCCCTGCTCGGCCTTGGCAACGCACAAGGTGATCTTGGGCATGTCACGCACTCTCAGCCCCAGAAAACCCTGTGATAGGTTTGTCTTAGGGTTAGCATAATTTGGAAACAACTTGAAAGGACACAAGAAGAATAGTTTAATGCTTCGACATCACTTTCTTTCTTTGTAACAAATTTCCAGGCACCCACCGAATTGCAGGCTTTGGTCTCCAAGGGCTCTTGTGCAAATTGCCAGGTTAGAGAAGCAACTTAAAAGAATGAGGAGAGACAGTTTAATCATGAAATTAGCAGATTGGGTCCCCAAGAGTTAATAGAAACATTGGCCGTCTTCTCCTGGAATTTATTTCCAAATTGACCAGTGACTTGACAATGAATTAATGGCTCTCTCTCTCACAGAGTCCTTTCTAACATTTTGTTGATTCCTCCTTCCTACAATGCAGCACCTGGAATTGGGCGTGTATTCAGCCCAGCCGAGAGGGAAGGAGAACTATGTCTTCCCATGACTTGGAAACGATGGTGCTATGAATGCATCTTAAAGCCACACAAACCAAGCAAGCTGCCTCCAGAAACGGAGCACAAACTCCAAAGATTTCTCTAGGAGATCATAGAGTTAGAAGGGACCTCAAGGCCATCTGGTCTAACCCCTGCCATGCAGGGCTCCAGAGTTCACGCTCTCCCAAGACATACCCGTCCAGCCTCAGGCCGACAAAGAGAGAAACCCCAGAGCCCTGCAAAGCAGTCTTTCCACTGTCCACTGTCATTGTGTTTAGAGTGGTGGGATGTGAGTGTGGCTTAAAAAAAAGGTTACGTTGTCACAGACATTATAATCCTGAGCAGTGTTTCCACCAAGCAGTTTTCCCACCAAGTCTGCGTTCCACACTGACCAATTTGCCGGGGAGGGGAGGCCAGAAATCGTAAGAAAAGAGATTCCACCTAAACAGTAGGAGGATCTTCCTAACCGTAGCACGACAGCTGCCATGGCTTGTTCCGCTTTTGTCTCTGAGAATAGCTAGAGGGGATGCCTCTCCGAAATTCAGCCACCCCTCCCTGGCTAACAGAGAGAGAGGCTTCTTGCATGCAGGTGGACCTCTGTGAACAAAAGAGAGCGTTCCAGGGGTGTTCCTTCTCAGACAGAACATTTGGCACCAGAGGCAGAAGTCCACGGTTGGCAGCAAAGGGGCATCAAGGCTTGCACGGAGTGATTAGTGAGAGAGGGAACTCTGGGCAGCACGGCTGCCCTTTTGTTTCACCTCTCTCTTTCTTTCCTGGACTGATCTACCCAAGCCTTTTTGCTGCTTGCCCACAGAGGTCACATTTCCCCCTACTGTTTGGGCAAGTGGAAGAACCGGCCCTTGGCCTCTGAATTTTCAGAAAAACAAAAGGAACTCATGGGACTCACCTGCTGAAAGATCCCTGTTAAGTTCTCGCTGCAATCTCCGTAAGGCAGCTGCAGGTCAAGCTCATGCAGCCGGACGGCCCAGGAATTCGGCCCGCTTGCTCCATGAACCGGGGGATGTCAAACCAGTGGGCTGCAGTGAAGGCCACGATGAGGTCCACAGAGCGACCCTCAAAGGGAAGCTCTTCCGCAGGGCAGGCGCTGTGTGAGGGAATGGCAACGTGGCCGTTAGGATGATTTCTCACTCATAGGGCATATAGGAATGGCTGTGGTTGGACTTCCAAGCAAATCCTCCATGTCTGCTTTCCTGGTTCACCTGTCTGCCAGGGGTCCCTAAATTTAGGAAAGTCCTCAAATGAGCAACTTCTCAATACTAAGACATTCTCAGCAAATTGCAGTGGGTTCTCCACTGTTTCATCTTTCGCAATGCATGGCCGGTTGAATCCAGGAATATGGAATTTGCAGATGTGGAGTGTCCCTAGAGAAAACAGAAATGACATTTGTGATTTTTATTTTTCTTTCTGTTTCTTCCACTTTCATGTGGCTCTTGCATCCTTAACCCCCTGCGAAAGTGGAGGGCAGTCCCATTACAGACAGAAGGACAGCGGTTCTCTCTGGATGAAAAACAATCCAGTTGTCAGGGACCAACTGGCGAGGGCATTTGTAACCTCTGGACTAATGAATGCATGACTGCTTGTGAGAAACAGCTCAGGGACCAGGATGCCTTTTCCCTGGAGAAGACAATGACTGAGCAGGGACATCTTTTAGCGTCTGAAGAGACTTCTGCTAAAGATGGAGAGATCTTGTTTTCTGCTGTTCCAAAGGACAGGACACGGGACGAAGGATTCCAATGGCAAGAACAACATGGAACTTAAACTTTAGGAAGAATTTCCTGACAGTGAAACAGACTCCCTCAGTAGTCAGCTTTCCTTCACTGGAAGTTTTTAAACAGAGATTAGCTAGCCAATTCTCTGGGGTAATTTGACTTTGAACCCTTGCACGGCAAGGGGTTGGACCATTTATGGTTCCAACATCTGCCTCAGTAATCTTTCCTTCTTTCCTTGGATTCTGGATCCTGCTTTCCTGGGATTTTAGAACACATCAACAGAGTTTACACACACCATCCTTTAGGCAGGAGGAGTCAACCAGATGCCAGAGAGGACTGCGTGCGTGGGTTTACTTACAGGTAGGAGATGTGGGCAGTGTAGGGGGCTCCCTCGGCCTCCTCAGTCGGAGCTTGGCTGACGTCCCTTCCAACCACCCTCTGGAAATGCTCTGCTAGAAGGGGAGGGCATTGGCTGGAGCCACATCCCACATCCACCAGCAGATGGAAGGAGTTCACCTTTGGAGGAAAGACAGCGACACATCCTAAGAAATGCACCAGGTCATTTGCACTTCATTCATGACCAAGCTCTTCAACAGCAGGACTTTAAAAGACTTTTCCCTGAGAGTTGGGTGTGTTTCGCCTGAAAAAGAGGAGACTCGGAGGTGATACCCAGCTCCAAATATACGGAGGACTGTCATGTAGAGGATGGGGCAAGCTTGCCTTCTGGTACTCCAGAGGACAGGTCCCAAATTGGTAGGTTCAAACTGCAGGAAAGGAGATTCTGACTGCCCATTGCCAAGGGCTCCCTGACGGAAAGAGCTGTTCAACTCTGGAACATCAGAGCTTGGAAGCTGTTGGTCTCTCCTTCGCTGGAGGGTTTTAGGGAAAAGTTGGAAGGGCGTTCTTCAGGGTTCCTCCATTGGCCGGAGGTGGACTAGATGGCCGCTGGGAACCTTCCTACTCTACAGTCCTGTGATAAATGCACCCCAGCCTTGTCCTTGGTACTAGGAAGAAGAAATCTGGCACATCTACACTGGATGGAGAATTCAGGTGCAGGCAGGTAGTGGAGTCTCCAAGGCCAAATTCTTGGCGAGAGGCATGAGAACAAGCGGAGGGAAAACAGCCTTAGGAAATGAGGCGGTGATACTTAGTCTCTTGGCGAGAGGCATGAGAACAAGCGGAGGGAATCATAGAATCATAGAAATGTAGAGTTGGAAGAGGCCACATGGGCCATCCTTAGGAAAAAACCTTAGGAAATGAGGCGGTGATACTTAGTCTACAAATGGGATCGTTGCATGGGCTAAACCTGAAATGTATTGGTATATGATACTGCAAATCCTTTGTTCCTTCAGTTCTGCAAGCCTTTGCAATACGCACTGTGGTTTTCTCTTTGGGTTAGTGAAATAAATTGCTAAAGCAAATAAAATGATAAAACACTAAACTCTATGGAAAACAGCGGGGTAACGGATGATATCAACCAACAACATTAAAAGGGCTATTAGCATATCCGAACATCTTTAAATCTCTCTCACTCAGAAATGCTGTTTCACAAGCTCCCACCTACCTCCTTCTCTGCCCCTGTCCAAGAAACTGACTGCCTGCTGAAAGAGAAGAATGCAGAACAGTTGAGGAGGAGACCGGGAGGGGACGTTGTCCTGCTAACTAACCCCAGCCAGGACCCCCAAATCCCAAGAAGAGCAGGTGGCCTAACCCATGGAACATTTTCCTGAATGGCCCCCATGGACCACGGCCCCCCATGTCCCCCCTAAAAAAGGACCCCCAACCTTTCCAGGGCCTCTGGAGGTCTGGCTCTTCCAGCTGTCTGGGAGGGCGAGGATTCTGGGGACGGAGGAAGAGTCCTCTTGGGTCCAGAAAAGAGGACTCCTGGACCCGTCCACGCCTGGGGGGCTCCAGCCGGCGCGTCCTCTCCTTCTCCTCCCTGGCCACAGATGGAGATTGCCTTGAGGAGATGGGTGGCAGTGGCCCAGATGTCCTCCTCGATGCTGGTGGTGCCGCTGGTGGTGCCACCGGCGCCACCTGCTGATGGATCGGAGGCAGGTAGCACTCACGGCCACTGCTCACAACCACGGTGTGCCGTAAAGTGCTCCGCAAGGGAGTCGGCAGGTGCTGGGCGGTGGTTGGTGCCAGCCACGACGACCTCCCTGGTGCCAAGGATGTCCCCGACACCATTAGGGCACTGTTGGCATCCGTCCCCTGGCTGGCAGTGAGGGGTGGCAGCTTGCTCCGGCCCAGCAGCCTCCTCTTCCTTTTCAGGTCTGGAAAAGAGTCAAAGAGGGAATTGGGTCAAAAGGCAGTAAGGAGAACCCCAAGAAATCCAGAGGGTTTGAATGCATGGCTTTAACTTTGGTCATTTCCGCACTAGCCTGTTATAGCGCTATGATTCTACTTTCAACCTCCTATGGAATCCTGGGTTTGCAGTTGGGGAGTGGCCTTTGATTGCAAACCCCAGGGTTCCATAGGAGGGTGAAAGTGGAATAGTAGCGCTATAACAGGCTAGTGCGGAAATGGCCTTGGAAATGAAGCCAGAGCTTTATTTGTTGAATATGTTGGGGCAACAAAGAGAAACAAGATCTCATCAAAAGACATTGTTGTATATAATAACTGCAGCGAGACTGACTTATGCTCAACATTGGAAAGAAGGAAAGTATATTGATGGAAGAGAATGGAAATTCAAAGTAGCGACAGAAAAGCTCACTTTTTCACTTAAAAATAAGCCAGTCCAGGGCTTTGAAAGAGAATGGCGAGAGGTATTGAATTGGATAAAAGAATGAAATAGGGGCAAAGAAAGAAAGGTTGTGAGAAAGGAGGAAGACAAAATGAGATTGCAGAAGATAAAATGTAAATAGTTACGTATAAGCTAAAAGTCATAGTATACGATTGTTATAAAATAGAGATAATGCATGGAACGGAATGTTTATATGGAATGGAATGTTCAACTCAGTTTCAACTGGGAAAATTGACATCTGGAAGCGGGAGGGGTTTTTTTTTTCATTAACATTTTCAATAAAAATTAATTAAAAAAAAAAGAAATCCAGATGGTTTGGACTTCGGGCCCCGGCAGTCCCAGACACCTTGGTCGGTGGTAAGGGATTATGGATCTTGTAGCCCAAAAGTAACCTTTCTGCATTCTCCTCTCTTTCTATCTGCCCCATTTAGGGAAAAGGAACTTTTTGGGATTTTTGCTTCATGGGTAACTGGCCGTGTCGGAGGCAGCCCTCTGAGCATGACGTGAGTGGGGTGAGGGTGGCACCATCTGCTTCTCTCTCTGTAGCCTCAGGCGGTGAAATGTTGGGAGTCTACCCCGAACCTCAGTTTCCCACAAGCCAGGGATGAAATGGAGCCCCCGGTCCTTCAGCAGTGTACAAAACTAAATCATATTTGCAAACAAACAAATATTAATTATTATTATTTTTAAAATGTAAAAATGTAAAATGTGTTTGCAGCCTTTTCCTTTTCAAAGTTAAGAAATGGGCTTAACGACAAGGGTTGACCAGAGCAGAATCCTTGAAGCAAGGGCTGAATGGAGAATCCCCACTTTCTCCCCTTGACTCAAGGTCTCTCTGCCCTAGAGGGACCGGACCCAAAGATTTAGCCACACTGGGGGAAAAGTGTCCCTTTAGAATCATAGAGTTGGAAGAGACCCCAGGGGCCATCCAGTCCAACCCCCTGCCATGCAGGAACACCCTCAAAGCACTAAGATGGCCATCCAGCCTCTGCTTAAAAACCTCCAAGGAAGGAGAGTCCACGACACTCCATGGAGGCAGCAGATTCCACTGCCGGACAGCCCTGACTGTCAGGAAGTTCTTCCTGAGGTTCAGGTGGAATCTCCTTTCCTGCAGCTTGAATCCATTGCTCCTTGTCCTGGTCTCTGGAGCAGCAGAAAACAAGCCCACTCCTTCCTCTACATGGTATCCCTTCAGATATTTAAACATGGCTATCATGTCCCCTCTTAACCTTCTCTTCTGCAGACTAAACATCCCCAGCTCTCTAAGTCTATCCTCATAGGGCTTCATGGCTTCCAGGCCCCTCACCATTTTTGATCACCCTCCTCTGGACTTGCTCCAGCTTGACCATGTCCTTCTTGAATTGGGGTGCCCAGAACTGGACACAGTATTCAAGAGGAGGTCTAACCAAAGCAGAGTAGAGTGGTACCAGTACCTCCCTCGATCTGGACACCATACTCTTATTGATGCAGCCGAGAATTGCATTGGCTTTCTTGGCTGCCGCATCACACTGCTGGCTCATGTTTGGCTTGTGGTCTATTAAGACTCCCAGATCCCTTTCACACATACTGCTATCCAGCCATGTGTCCCCTATCCCATATTTCTGTATTCCATTTTTTCTACCTAAGTGTAGGACCTTACACTTCTCTCTGTTGAATCATCCTCACAACCCACACCTCGTGTCATGAGCCAGGCAACTCGAATGCCAGCCATTGTGAACTGCAACGACTATCCAAATTCTCCTTAAATTGAAGATTACGTCACGTTTGGCAAAAATGACTGTTGTGGATGGATGGGATGCCCTCTCGCTTTGGGAACAAACTGGTCAATTCAGCTAAAGGTTGGCAACATAATACCTAGGGGACGGGTGCCCCTTCCCAACGCCTTTTCCTTTCTGGGCACAGCACGCCTGCTTGCCTTATAGAAGCTAGAAGATATATGGACCAAGGCTTGATGGTTCACCACCCAGACTTCATGATCAGAAGATCTTACTGCTTTTAACCTCCTGTAAATGTCGATTTGGCACGCTTTGGCTTCATCTAACAATGTTTTTGGTCCTGTGGTCAGCTTATAATAATTTATATATCCAGCCCAACTTCCCATCCGCTGATCTGCCTCTCTCTTCTTTTCTTTTCCCCTCTCCGCCTTTCCGATTTTAAAAAGTTGTTGCTGTGCATTGTTAGTTTTATTATTAATTATTTCATTTTTTAAAAAATGTATTACTATTTCCAAGTGATGGAGCCCTACTCTTCCAGTCAGCTCCCCTGAGAGCCATCAGGAAAAAACAAACCAGGAGTATCTTTCCAATAACAGAAGAGAAGGTTAAGAGGGGACATGATAGCCATGTTTAAATATTTGAAGGGATGCCACGTAAAAGAGGGGGAGGGCTTGTTTTCTGCTGCTCCAGAGACCAGGACAAGGAGCAATGGATTCAAGCTGCAGGAAAGGAGATTCCACCTGAACCTCAGGAAGAACTTCCTGACAGTCAGGGCTGCCCGGCCGTGGAATCTGCTGCCTCCATGGAGTGTGGTGGAGTTTCTTCCTTCCTTGGAGGTTTTTAAGCAGAGGCTGGATGGCCATCCATCGGGAGTGCTTTGAGGGTGTTCCTGCATGGCAGGGGGTTGGACCGGATGGCCCCTGGGGTCTCTTCCAACTCTACATTTCTATGATTCTATGATTCTATGATTCTATAACTGGATGGTGAATATTCCTACCTGCCATCCTCAGGTGAAGCAAGTCCCAGTAATACAGGTAAACACAGCACAAGAAAACTAAACCTAAACCTAAACTTAACTAAACTACACTAGTATAATCCAACTAAATTCAAGAAAACCTAAACTTAATATAACTCCAACCTACACTCAGTATAAACTAAACTGAAATGAACCTAAACTTATCAAAACTAAACTTAATCCAAGCTAGCCTTAACACAACCTAAACGCTTCCTAATCGCTGCAATGCGCACTAAGCAATGAGCCACAGAGCTGAGATGATGCCACATTGTTTATTGTCGTCCCTATGGCAACCTAAGAGGCTGTGAGGTGGAGGCAAAGGGAAAGTGGGATGATGAAGGATGATGTCAGAGTGGGAGCTGGAGACCTGAGGCTGGTCCTAAGAGAGGGGGTCCTTAGTGATGTTTTCCCAAGCAGATTTAGATGGGGAAAAGGGGCCAATTGGGGAATAACTGTGACGAGTAGGGGGTCGTTTCCCTTTCCTTGGGGTGTAGTGTTCCCCAGAGAGCCATCAAACCTGCTTGGGAAATAACTGGAGCGGTTTCAATAGCAATAGCAATAGCAATAGCATTTATTTCTATACCGCTTATCAACTGAGTGTTATCTAAGCGGTTTACAATGCATTTTAGCTAATTGCCCCCAACAAGCTGGGTACTCATTTTACTGACCTGCGGAAGGATGGAAGGCTGAGTCAACCTTGGAGCCCGGCAGGATTGAACTCACAACCTTGTGGTTGCAGTACTAGCATTTAACCACTGCACCACCAGGGCTCCAGAGGGGGTTGTGGGTCTGTTCTTTGCATGGTACGTCTTATCCAAGGCATAACATAACATATCATCAGACCCCCCTCCTATAATCACGTGCCCAACGGCCCTGCCCTGCAAGAAGGATCTCATCCATTTATTTTGTCCAAATGTTTGGGAGGTAAAAAGTCATGCATGTGATCAGCAGATACAAGGGTTGCGTCAGTCTTCTGAAGGAAAACCCATGAATTATTTAGGAGCACCTTAATTTCAGAAGATTTTGGTGAATTATAACTTAATGTTACCCTGATTTCTGGGGTCCCTTGGGGGACACCTCACTGTGCTCCATGTGATGGGGAATGGAAACTAGCCAGAGTACAAGCAATAGCAAAGCGAGAGGCAGGGTAACCTAGTGGGGTCTTTTTACCCAGTTTTTATGGGTCAGGCCAAGCCAAAAACCCCCAAAAAATGTCCAATAAATGATTGAATGAAAGTCTCACGCACCAACGCAATCACTCACACGCTCACTCAAGACCTATTAAGAAGAAGCAAAAGAGAGGAAACTGGATAGGGGAATATGGAAGGGGCTGTAGCTGGGGTAATATTGCACCTTTTCCTGAAGTCCTGGGTCTGGGAAAACTAGCGGAGAAGGGGGGCTCAGCATGGAGAGGGCTGAGGGGATCACTCAGTGGACAGAGAAACAGTCTGCTGGGATGACCAGGAGTGATCCAAAGAACCGCTCAAAAACTGGGACTATTTGTCGGGGGAAAAGTACCTGAGGGCTAATCCTTTCCTGGGGAGAACAATGGGTGTTGCAAGGAGAAAGAAGCTCCACAAAGGTAACTTCCTTTGCATGATGGGATTGCAAGGTGTTGCCAAAGTCTCAGGATCTTCAGCTGTGTTAGTTTGTGGTGCGACTTCATGTAAATGGTCCTTGCCTGATGGGATATTTGCTCAACTTGGGTCACCCACGCTAATCCGCTCAAGTCGGCTTCTCAGGGGCTGAGGACCCTTTGTTTATTGTGGGTTTACACATCTTGAGGTCTCCTGGGGCTATGCGACGGGGGATTTTACAGGCCTGACCTGGTTTTCGATTGTTTGACCATTGCTGCCTACGTCCCCATCCGGGCAACCTCTCAGGCACATGGAATCATATTTTAATATCAAAATTGTAGACTCTGGGACAGAGTTTTCCAGTGGGGTAACATTAAGAAAGTTTGCACCCCAGAACTCTTTAAATCAAGAATATGGACTATGTTGTTTCCATCTTTTGCTGGAATGCAACTCCCAACAACCCTAGCAAAGGTGGGGAATGCTAGGAATTGTAGTCCAAGAACAGCTGAAGGGCTGCAGGACTCCCCCCTTGCTTTAAGCCAGTCTGCCCCAATGTTTGGCTGCTTCTTCCCTTAAAAGTAACAGGGAGCAACTGGTCTGGCTGCTGCAGGCTAATAGGACTTCCTCTCCCAAATTTGCTCATGCGTCTTTGGGATATTTTTTTAAAAAAACCTCCCTGAAGACACCCTCTCCAATCTGATCTTGGAAGCTAAGTACAGTCTGCCCAGGTTACTACTTGGATGGGAGACCACCACTGAAGACCAGGCTCTATTTCAGAGAAAGGAATTGGCAAAACCGCCTCTGAGTATTCTTGCCTGAGAAAGCCCTATGAAATTTGTAGGGTCACCATTAAATCAACAGACAATTTAATGGCACACAGACACACACACAGACACAGAGAGAGAACAAAATCTGCCTAAAGCCTCTAACCTCTAGAGCAGGAAGCCATGAAGGTGGAAAACCTGGGAAGGAACCTTTTAAATAACCTTTTAATGCAACAAACAAAACACATCATTAGATCCCATTTTTATACTTGATGTGCAACAATATAAATTTGAAATTTAAAAAAATATTATTACCAAATCAGATAGCCTTCATTCTCCCCCGCCCCCCATTCAACCAAGATTATGTTCTGCCATTAATCCTGTGGATAAACTTCTATGTCTCCTCCCTTTTAGGAATAAAAGAATCTAATAAATGTATCTAATCTAATAAATTAATTAATTAGTTAATACAGCTTTACATTGGCCAGACTTCTGGTGTCACTTGTTCAATCTCTCTTCTTTAATTCTCTTTCGCTAGGTTGCAATTCACGAGGCCGTAATTCCTTAACAGCTTTCTTTGATATGCAATATATGCAATCCACATTTACGGCTTAGGTGCTCCCCAGCCATATGTAATAAATTACCAGTTGATTGCTCTATTTTAAAACAAACAGTTAACCCAACTCTCTGTTGCAACAGCTGAACTCAGTGCTCCCTACAATAAACTAAGTTAAAACACTAAGAAGATAATCTATAACAATAATTGTCTAATACAATAATGTTTTATGCACAATCATGGATGCGTCATACTGTCTATTATGAAGCATATCTGACATGACAATGCATAATTCTCTATTATATCCCCTCTTTTACTTTTTGGTTTCCTTTTTGCTAAACTCAAAAATCCCTAACGTTGCAACCTTCATTCGTAGCGCAATGATCCCAGTTCTTTGAGCATTTGGCATCTGACAAAGCTGTCTGCGGGAAAGTAAGTGTCTTTTCCAACAAGTGGTTTGTCCCTGGCATCCAGATTCAAGCTGTGAGGAACAATAGTTTTGGTTAAGCTTTCTCTCAGCTGGGAAGGCCACTGACAGGGTCTCTCTGGGGACATGCTTTTATTCAACAGTGTTGTCTTGGCTCGGGCATTTATTGCCCGACGGAGACTTTTTATAAGCCAGTGGTATCATAAGATCTAGTGCTCGTGCAGCAGCGTGGAGGGAGAATGACCTCATGTTCTTCCAAGACCAGAAATAACTTGGTCTCAGGAGCATTCCAAGAGCATTATCAGGCATTATGGAGAGCCCGAGATGGAAAAGTGGGGTGGTGGGGTGGAAATTAGTGGAGAAGGCAATAGGAAGACATTGTTACCCCCGCAATAAAAATTCTGTTCCTGCCATTACATTTCCCTTCATTCCCAAATTTCTGCAGAGGCTGAGATACTGAGTTATGTAGCAGAGTTATGTGGCAGTTGCATAGTGCCACTTCATAAATGATTCGTGATATTGGCCAACCAAATGTGCAGCCCAATGGAAATCCACATTACCAGCACACCATGCTGTGTGCATCTGACCACCCCAGGTACACTGGGTTTGCACAGCAGTGCCTCATGTACCACTCCATGTTTGCAAACTTGAGCTAAATGCGGACATGCTGCATTTGACCTGAATGTCTAATGGCTTCTCTAAGCTTCTCTAGGAGGAACATTACACATGAGTAGTACATCAAGCAGTTTCCCACTAATATTAAGGTACACCAGATTCCAGCACTCAGGAGAAATTAACTTTTTCAGAGATTGCGACTCCCAGAATGCTCCAACAGGCCCAGCAACAGGTGACTTCTGGTCTGAAAAAAAAAAAGCCATTTTTCCACCATGTCCTGAGCAGAATGAAAGTCTGGTTAATCCTGGACTTTATAGCTGGCTGATTGCACCGTGCGTGTGTGTGTGTGTGTGTGTGCGCATGCACGTGCACGCACCTTCACATTGCCCATCAACTTATGGTGACCCCCATACATTTCCTGAGGTTTTCTTAGGCAAGGAATCCTTAGAGGTGCTTTTGCTGTTTCCTCCCAGAGACAGGAGCAAATCATTCTGCCATTTTTTTTCTCTCTGCTGTGAGAAAGACCTAAAAGAATGTGCTATTTTTGAATATTTGCAGTCTGGAATTTATTCTTTGGAGCAATGGCTTCAGACTTCAGAAAAAGATTCCACCTAAACATTAGGAAGAACTTCCTGATGGTAAGAGCAGTTTGACAGTGGAATACCCTGCTGCCTCAACGGAGTGTGGTGGAATCTCCTTCTTTGGAGCTTTTTAAACAGTGGCTGGGTGGCCATCTGTCAGGAGTGTTTGGATGATGCATTCCTGCATGGCAGAGTGGGGTTGGACTGGATGGCCCCTGGGGTCTCTTCCAGCTCTACGATTCTATGAGTCTACAGAGCAGGTTCTCTTGCTTGACCTCAAAAGCCTCAGCCTGATGTTTCTCCATCCTGCCTAATTCATGCTGTAAACCCCATGGTGGTTTCTATGTCAGAGACTGTGAATCTGCTCCAGGTTTTAGTCTGAACTTTAAAAGGAGTTATACAGGGTCCTGAACCCCCACCCACCCACCCATAAGTTGAGAACCTTGAGCAGCTATTTTAAACCGCAGAGTGGATTATCCATCCCACCGGCATGAGAGAGAGACAGCTAAGAAAACTCTTTCATAGTGTGGCTGGAGGTCAGAGTCAAGTTGGGAAGTAATTGTTTGCCATTGCTGCTCTTTGGGAAGTAACTGTTTGCCATTGGTTGTGATGGTTTTAGTAAAATATAACGTGTTGGTTTACTGGTTGCATGGCTCACAGTTGGTGGCTCCCATTTTAGTGGGGTAATAAATCCAGGCCAGGTTTTCCTCCAGCCTTCAAAGGAGCTCTCCAGGGTGCTGAACACTGTCACCCCCTAAACTAGTCCAGCACTTTGGACAGGTTCCTTTGAAACCTGGGTGAAAACCTGGCATGAATTCATCACCTCCCTGAAAAGGGAACCACCGCTGGTTGCGATTCCAGTCTCCCCAGAAGCACCAATTGCTTCCGGTTTGGAAATTCCCACATTCGTATTTGGGTCTTAATTTCTAGGCTGGCTGAGTCCCATCTGCCCCACGACAGCCCTTTCCCCACCACTCTGGGGAAGGAGAAGGAAAGGAGAAAAGAATGGAAGAAACAGCATGACAAAATGTGGAGGGGTGGGGGAGTGCAGGGAAGAGAACAACTCCCGGACCATCTCTGCTCATCCCTCCTTCATGCCTGTTGCAGAAATACAATAAAATTCCATGCAGGAGGCAAAGTGATTGCACAACCCAGACCTTCCTCTGGAAGCCTCCTTGCTGTTTCCTTTTCAACAACAGCGCCGAGCAATAGAACACAGCTGAGAAGGAGTCGTGTTTCTCTGGCCAAGGGCAGGCTGGAACGGCTGAAAATAAAACATGTTTCCTTCTAAGACCTTGGCTGGAGGGCTGTGCCTTAGTCCCAGCCAGACCCATTGAAAGAAATGTTGAAAGGTGAGTCAACCCCTAGGTAAATTCAGGACATTCAGTGGTTCTCCTCTACTTAAGAATATTTCAGCCACATTGGCTGCCACGAAAAAGAAATTGGGTTGTGCCTCCGTGGGACACCTTCAGAGCGAAGAAACCTGGCAATGTTTGGGAGGCCAGAAGTGGCCCACCCCTGTATTGCCTGGGGGATTCTGGAGGTTTTATCTAAAAAACAATGTAACTTTTCCAAATATGGTATTGGGGAAGCACAATTGACCCACCTCTGAGAAACTGAGTTGCTTGCCTGACTGTAAGTCATCTGATCCCTCCTTAGAATAGCCTCACCTAGTGAGAGATGATGTTGCAATGAGGAGTCTGGGGGGATTTCAGGGGGCTCCAGAGTGGAGTGCGTGGGATGAAGGTGGCCAAGAGGCCTCACTTTGCCCACCTCTGCTGTGGATGTACAAGCAATGTGAAAGAGACTGGCAGCTTCCCTTACAGACATGTGGAACATGCAACTTCTGGCATTCTCTGTACCTTTCCAAATTGTTGCTGTGGTTGTTGATGATCATAGAATCCTAGAGTTGGAAGAGCCCCCGGCGCCATCGGGTTCAACTCCCTGCTAATGCAGGAACACCCATCAAAGCACTCCCAACAGATGGCCATCCAGTCTCTGCTTAAAAACCTCCAAAGAAGGAGACTCCACCACATGATGTTGTTGTTGTTGTCATTGTGTGTTGTTTCTGACTTCTGGCAACTCTAATCTTCTTGGCACAGTTTCCTCTGAGGGGTTTTCCATGACCTTCCTCTGAGGCTGAGAGAATGTGACCTGCCCAAGGTCACCCTGTGGATTTCCCTGGCCAAGTGGCAACTCAAACCCTGGTTGCCAGAATCCTAGTTTAACACCCAAACTCCAATGCTACGCTGCGTCTTTTTCAAAACCTGGAACTGGTCAAGTACTGGTGGGAATTCAGAGTCACAGTTACGGAGATGTAGCCTAGTGTTATTTCTGTAATGGATTCATATTCACAATTCCTATGTATCCAATAGTGTAGGGAATACATAGAGATCAGAAAAGTCCCCCGGTCCTGCTTTACAGCTGCTGCGAGTGATAGGGATCTGTTCCCCTGTTCATTGGGATGAAGCAGAGTGAAGTTTCCACTCTCCTCCCACCAACAATCTCTGGTGTGAGAAGAAATGGCAACAAGGACCTTGCTTCTGATGGCCTCACCAGAGATCTTTCAGTCTGCTGTATTCTGATTGAGAGGAGAACAGACCTCTGCCGTTTGCAGTGGCTGCTGCCCTGTAAGTCAGGACTGGAGGAGTTGGGCCAGGAGGTTACTACTTAATTAAGTATTCTTGGTTAACTAAGTATACCTAACTAAGTAGCTGATTTAGAATATCTGCCATTACTTGGAGAATATGTCTTTGCTCAAGCCTTTGCATTTGAGGTCCCGTAATTGGTGAGTACTGGAATCCAGCATCCAGTTCTGGGCACCTCAATTCAAGAAGGATATTGACAAGCTGGAGCAAGTCCAGAGGAGGGCGACCAAAATGGTGAGAGGCCTGGAAGCCATGAAGCCCTATGAGGTGCAACCTTGTGGCTAGTCAGGAGCCAAAGTGGAGCTGCGGCAGGGAGCCATTTGGCTAACCTTGTGCATTTGTGGAGTAACAGGTGTCTATTGCCACCACTACCACCACCAGAGTAAGTGTGGTGGTAGAGATTTATGCTTAATATGTGCTCCTGTTGACTCACGATCCAAGCTATGCCAGGATCCCCTTATGCGCTCAGAAGGGAAAGAGATCCTTCACTCCACAGATCAGCTGCATAAGTACCCCGGCAGAAACTGACACTCTGCCAATAGTCCAGCTGCAACTTGGCCAAAGATACCGGTCCAGACTACAGCCCATCTAGTTTCCATGTACCTTTGGAAGCCCATGTGTTCTGTTGATGACAGTTCCTAGAATCATGGAGTTGGAAGGGGTCCCAAGGGCCATCCGGTCCAACCCCCTTCTGCCTTTCAGGAATGTGCAATCAATCTGTGATAATAGCCGTGTAGATACATCCTATGGTTGTCCACATGCCAGGCATGTGCCCATCACGGAGCTGTGGCCCCTAGCACCCATGCCTGTTCTCTCATTGAGATCTCCATGGTGAACCTTCTTCTCCATAGGCTTCCAGCAGGTGGCTGCCTAAAAGTGAGAGACTTAACGGTGGGACTCCCTCCCCAGGCAGGCTCGACAAGTTCCTTCCCTGCAATCCCAGCATGGGATCTCTTGTTTTCTTGGCTTTTCATGATAATTGATTACTGTGATAATGGGGCTTCCCATTATCTAGACTTAGCTAAAGAGGGACACTTCCCTCTTCAGGTAAACCAAGGGTTAATAAGGTGTGGGGATTAGATTACATTTTAGTGTGTGGTCAGCATCATAGGTCATGTGGGTCAGCATCACAGGTCACAGGGTGAGACTGACCAATCAAAAGGTAAGAACTGAGCATCTTCAGGATGCTTCCAGATGCTTCCAAGGAGAAGTTATAAAACTTCTTGCGAGGCCATGTGGCCGAGAGATAACAAAGGGATAACAAAGAAGAACAACCCAGGACCTCCTGGAGGGGGGTTCTGCGCCAGTAGCAGGCTGTAGGCCTCGCCTCGCCTCGCCTCCTGGTCCCTTCCTACTAGAACATCTAAGCCTAGGAACAACTGTGAGTAATTAGAAATAGTTATCTAGTCGCGTTAGGGACTTTTCTGTTATTTTGGAGGCTGGCTGATCTAAAGAATGTATCTGTGCTTTTATATCTGTTCTTTTTGTAACTACTTGTAACTAAGCGTGCCTGGAGGGAGGAAACCTTCCCATGTGTGTTATTTGTCTTCTTCATGTGCATATCTTTAATAAATACTTTCTGTAAGAGCCCTGTTCCTCTCCTTCCCACCCCAAGCTAGGTAGACTGGGGGAAAAGGAAGATCCTTAAGCTTAGGGAGGTACCTGGTTGGACAGGGTCCCGCTGTACTGTCCAAGTGTCCAGATAATTCATAATTCAGCGGGTGGTGGCAGCGAAGAGGAATTAACAGCTAAATTCATAAAAGGCTGGAATATACATCCCAGCTTCACTGGTGACTTCCAGCTTCGCATGGTAGTAGTGGTGGGATGTATAAACTCCAGTTCACAATTACGTTTGTCCCTTTCCCCCTTGTCTTGCTGACATGAGAACTTTTTTTGAGATTGTGGCCTCAGATTTGTGGAAATCCTGCACAGAGTTTGGAAAAGTTCCCTTTTCTTTGGACTACAACTCCCAGAACCATCACCACCACCTAAAGAATGTACATTTGGTCCAATCTTCATTTGTTTTTTCTAGAGAATGTGACAACCTTTCTGCTTTGATCTGCTTTCAGTTGATGTGCTGGGCAAGGCATGTTGCTAGTTCATTGCTCAAAGCACCGCTGCTTTCCCCATAATGGCTTTACATTTGTTTTGTATGTGCTGAGTTATGGTTGTTTCTCAGACTGCTGTTTTTAGTCTGTAATGGCTGCAAGCTGATATTTAGTTATACTTTATGTTTTTAATTCTGTACGCAAAGCACTTTGGGATGGATTTGTCCTGAAAGGGAGTTCAGATATCTAAGGAAAATATGCACAGACACACAAGCACAACAGGCTATGAGAGGGTCTCCAGGAGGGATGAAAATCCTGCATAAAAACAAGGGCTGCGATTTTTTCCCCTCCTTGCCTGCAAGAAGTGTGTGTGCGTGTGCGTGTGCGTGTTCCTGGCAACATCAAGAACTCTTTTTCATCTAGAGATCCCAGGAGACTGAACTCAAATTTGCAGACAACTCCCAGGGTCCCCCAGCTTTATACCAGCACAATCCTGGAATTATTCCCCATTACTGTTTTCACATGATTCTCTCAGTCTTAGCAGCATCTGACACCATGTCACAAGAGTCATGAACTAACTCTGGGTTTTAATCCAAACTTTGCATGAGCTGTCCAAGATCCTGAATCAATCTTGCAGGTAGGGTTCAGTGCCATTAATAGAGCTCTCCAAGGTGCTGAACTTTAATTGTGCTTTTTGGGATGCTGAAATTAGTAAGGTTCAGCACTTTGGGTAGCTCTTTCAAAGCGTAGGCTCAGACCCAGAGTGGATTCAGCGCTCAGCCGTCTTGGAAGCCACCAGCTGCCACTAGTCTGGGTTGCAGCTTGGAAAAAGGTATACATCTCCCCAGATAGCATGCTTTCTCATGCTCTCGTTTTACAATTAGGAGAGGAGGAGGAAACAAGAAAATGGTATTCCCTCTGGCTACTCGTTTATTATAAAATTAGAAAAACCTTCAGCTCTCCCACTAAGCTTCTCCATGCTTCTCTAAACCTGAAGGGGACAGTGAACTGGGGTTCCTACTCCCTGCCTACTAAAAAGATTGATTTCTCCATCCACTGTGCCTGCTCAGACGTCCCAGAAGGAGGTTCCTGACCTCCTGTTGCCTTAAATAGGCCTTGCCAAGGACACCCAAGCAAGCTGTGGCACTAAACACCAGGCAGAGAAAAGGTGGCACCAGCAGCATCATGCTCGGGTGGTCGCTAATAACTTTACCTTTCTCATGTTGTTTTCAGGCAAGATAAAACCTCCATTGTCTGATGAGCCAGAACAGCGATGTCCAATGGCTCCTTTTCCTTTCCTCTGTGTGTTTTTTTCCATCTTTCCTCCTGCTCTCCCTGCAAGCTGGTTAACCCCGAAATCCAATTACTGCTCATTATTCAGAGGTGCCTTCCTCTTATCAAATGGACACAGGGCTGCTGGGTGCCTTCTCCTCGGTGCTAATGAAGCTTCAAATTGCTCCTGCAGCTGTGAGGGACTAATAAGTATGAACTTTGGCTTGTGTGTGTGTGTGTCTGTGCATCCTTGAGCTACCCGAGCCCCGCTGACCCCTCACTCGGAGGGCTGGTGTTGGGAGAGAGCATCCTCCCTGGCAGCCAGCCCAGGTCGCCTGGGTTCTTCAGACCCTCTGGAGAACGAAGGGTGCCTGTCCCCCTGAAGCACGCTGCCTCCAGGACCCCTCCCTGCGCGTGCGCAAAGAAGAGCCAAGCGTGAAGCACAAGTCTTCCTCGCCCACCAGGCTCAGCATCCCCAAAGGGCAGCCCTCCCCACTCCTCTCTCGCGGCCCTCTCCAAGGGGCTGCAGGTCCCTTTGCGTGCAGAGCCCTCCCATTGAGCCGCCCACCGAGGAAGGAGAAGAAAGGCAGAGGCTGCTGGAAGGAGCAAGCCTCCTGCGTGTCTCCCTGAAGAAGCACTCGGGGGTCTCTGGAAGGGTCCGAGCGCCTGTCTTTCCTCATACGAGGCTCATCTGGCCCGGCCGCTTTTTCTCGCAGGAGCTTGTCGTGGGTCTGTGCACGTCGTGAGACGGCCGGAACCTGTGGACCGGCTCTTCTCTTTTGCCGCGTAGGAACCCACCCCTGTTCTTTCCCTCTTCTTTTGCCCCGGGACCGAATTCTCCGTTCGAGAAAGAGGTCGTGAGCGGGAGTGCACGTCCTTCCCAAACCGAGGCCCACCTGCAGGTTGGGGTGGGCAGCTGGGGAAGGGCAGGGGGCTGTGTTAGCCCCCCTGGGAGACCGGTGAGAGCTCCCCCACACCCACTCGTGCAAAGAACCCCAACCTCTTCCCTTCCTCTTTGCTCCGGGGCCCCCGAAAAAGTCGTGGGAAGGCCTTCGAGGGCGTTTCAGGGCAAATTGGCCAAACATCTTTTTTTTTTTATGGAACAAAAAAGAAACAAGGAAAATCGCAACAGCAAAATGAATAAACGGAGACATCAGACTATAATAATACTAATTGTAATGATAACACTAATAATAATAATAATAATAATAATAATAATAATAATAATAATAATAATAATACAAGAGAATAAGAAAGCTGAAAATAGCTAGCAAAACTAGGAAGCTCTCTCAATACTACAAAGAGCTGAAAATGGGTTCCCGCCCCTCTTGCACGAAACTGTTAGTAAACACTTACACTCAACTCTCATATCATTACTCAGAATCTATCAGGCATGCACAGTTCCTACCTGACTTCTCTGGTTTTGAGTGAAGCTCCTACTAAACATTTATTAGCATCCCAGGCAAAATGTCTTTCTCACCCCTGGGGCCCTCCTAATGTGCCGGAAGGGCTCTTTTAGACACTCGAAAGGGCGTGTTGCACAATAAATAAATAAACCTAAATATAAATAAATATAAATCTATACAAATGTTGACCGCTAGTGCCCCCCAAAAGGGCCCTGAGGGTGCAAAGGGTGGCCGCCCGTTGCCCTCCCGTGTAGATACTGGACTGAGCTCCACAGCGGACTTTTTTTTAGCCAAAAATATTCTCCCATTTTTGCGAAATCTGGCCCCAGAGGACGTCTGGGTGCCGGCTAAACCCTTGCCTTTGCTGGCTAAGCACCCCTGAAGCTCTGCAGCTGCGCCCGAGGAGGCAGGGAAGCCCCTCCTTTGTTCCCAGTGGGGAGGGGAGGGGAGGGGGCAGTCGTAAGCCCCCCGCCACACTTTCCCCGAGACAGCCGGTGAAGCTGCGAAGAAATGGGGAGCAAGCAGTGGGACTTCCCTCCTTCTTTCCTTCCTCCCAGGAGTTGGCCAGCGAACGGTGCCAGGCAGCTCTGGAAGTCCCACGCCAGCAGGGGAAGGGGAGGGAACTGTGGGGGGGGCAGGAGGAACGCACAGGGGGGCCGGGGTGATGGGGGAAGCAGTGGGGGAGGGAAAACAAGGGGCGCAGCAGCAGCGGCAGCAGCAGGAGGAGGTCCCAGTCCCGGTCCCGGTCCCGATTTCCGATCGGGGTAATTGAGGAGGCGATCTAGCTGTGGTCTGCTGGGTGATGAACTCCGAAACATCCGGGTTCTGCCCCAAAGCAGGGGGTCCCCCTTCAAGCAAAGGGGCTCTCTGAGTCAGGTGACATCGGGAACCGTGGACGCCCGCCTGGGAACGGAGTGGCCGTAGCCGCCAGCCCCGTCTGAGGAGCCCCACGTGGGCTTGGGCAGACCCGGGAGGAGAGAGCCTCTCACCAGCACCACCACGCTCCCCTTCTCTGGACCTCTTCTCATAGGTAATTCTGGTTTTCACCCATTTTTAGGTTGGGAAAGGCAAGGACCCCTTGTCTGTGGCCGTGTGAAATATGGCCTTCAGGGGCCGTGCGTTCTCAGGAACTCCAGCTTTACAGTGACGGGGCTCTTTTCAATTCTTTGGACTTGGAAACAAGGTAGACAGACATATAGTGGTTTTTCTTCCTCTGGTTCATTCAGTGGATTTGGGACTTTGCACGAACATCATCATTCGAGTTGGTGTTTCATTTTTCCATCTTCTTGGAGTCTGATTTTGGAGTGTGCTCACTTTGTATAGATCTTTCGTTCCTTTCTTTCATTTTTGGTTTTTCTAAATTGGACTAATATGGTCTTGGAATTTATTTGGACTTGGTTTAGAATTTTTAGGAGGTACACTTCTCATTGAAAAGGAATTTAAGGTTAACATGTTGGCTGGAGAGAAATTTGTCTCATGGATTGAAGCAATTTATAAACAGCAACAAGCCAGACTTTTGATAAATGGTGAAAGAACACAGTTGATAGAACTGAAGAGGGGGACTAGACAAGGGTGTCCATTGTCCCCTCTGCTATTTATTATGACATTGGAAATATTAAATAATGCCATTAGAGAAGATAATGACATTAAAGGAGTTCAAATTAAGAAGCATCAATACAAACTGAAAGCTTTCGCAGATGATTTGGTGGTTTTTTTGGAGGACCCATGTAGAGGCATTGGAAAATTGATTGAAATAATTCAAGAGTATGGAGAGTTCTCTGGATTTAAGATAAATGAGGAAAAAACAAATTTCTTAACTAAAAATTTGAGAGAGAGAGAAGAGACGGAAATAATACAAAAAACGGGATTCAAGAGAGGACAAAAAGTTAAATATTTGGGAATTTGGATAGCCAGAAGAAATAATGAGCTATATTCAAATAATTATGAAAAAAAATGGAAGGAGATAACTAAAGATTTGGAAAGCTGGTCTAAGTTACATTTACCAATGTTGGGGAGGATTGCGGTAATCAAGATGAATGTTCTACCAAAGATGAACTTTCTGTTCCAAAACCTTCCCGTAATTTTGAATAAGAAACCTTTTCTACAATGGAAGAGAGAAATATCCAAGTTCATATGGCAAGGGAAAAAACCCAGGATTCAATGGAACATTTTAACAGACCATAAAAATCGAGGCGGAATGGGTTTACCTGATTTTCAGGTTTACTACAAGGCCGCAGCTTTTATATGGATAAAAGACTGGATAGATCTACAAGATGTCAGAATGTTGACATTGGAGGGAGCAGATTTGAGGATGGGCTGGCATGCCTATATTTTGCTATGATAAAGCAAAAATAGATAAAGACTTCACAAACCATTACATCAGGAAATCGCTTTTGAAAGTTTGGGAAGATTACAAGTCTAGAAACATTAGGCAGCTGCCCACCTGGGTCTCCCCTCAAGAAGCTTTCTTTGGCAGACGGACTGAATCTGATAAATGGCTTCGATATGAGGACATAATTGAGAGGGCAAAATCGAATAGTCTTCAGCTTAAATCAAGAGGCAAGTTGGAGCAAGAAGGAACAGCTCTAAACTGGTTTCCTTACAGGCAGTTAACTGAAAGGTTTCAGATGGATTTAAAGACATATGGAATTGAAATAAAGGAGAAGGTTGGAGTGATAAAACGACTTTTTGAAAACCCTCCTCATTTACTAGCCCAAATCACTCAGGAAATATTGCACCAGGAGAAGTATGAAGAAACTGTCAAAGCAGTAATGATTTCGTGGGCACAGAATATTGGTCATACAATTCAACTGGACTCTTGGGAGCAGAGTTGGAAAAAGACAAACAAATTTACAGTTGCCCAGAATCTAAAAGAGAACTATTATAAAATGTTTTACAGATGGTATTTGACGCCAGAGAAATTGCAAAAGATTTACAACTCAGGTACCGGGCTCTGTTGGAAATGTTTAAAAGAGGTGGGTACGATATATCATATGTGGTGGACATGCCCAAAGGTCAAGAAATATTGGATTGAGATACATAACAGGATTTGTGAAATAATGAAGCTACAATTTCCTATGATTCCTGAATTGTATTTGTTAAATATGACAGATTTAATAGACAGTATGAATATAAAGAAATATTGGAGAATATTGCTATATATGATAACAACTGCACGTATTGAATATGCTAAGGTATGGAAAACACAGCAAATACCTACAATAGAACAATGGTGGGGAACCTTTATTGAAAATAAAAATGCTGACATAGTCTCTCAAAGACTGAAAGGGAAATCAGATGATGAAATTCAGAAAGAATGGCAAATTGTAGGTGATTGCTGGGTGACCTTTGATAGAAGTCTATAATTCATGGTAATATGTGGAAAAAATTCTTTGTGATGATTACGGCAGATATCATGAAGCAGGAATATGGTGACGGAAATGCTATGTACTAACGTGTAAAATGGCTGAAAAATGCAGTACAATGATGTAACAATGTTAAGAGATGTTGGAAATGAAGTCGAGATCAGTTTGGAAGATTCAAGAAATAATTCATGTGAAATAGCAATAATAAGTGGTTGTTTTAATTGTGAAAAAAATAAAAAAAATAAAAAGAAAAGGAATTTAAGGTTATTGATAATTTAAATATTGTAATTTGTTGAGATGTTTGTAATTTGTTGTTAATCTTAATAAAAATATCTATTAAAAAAAAAAAGAAAAAAAGAAAAGGACTTGTTATTTTGTACAAGAGAAAAGTTCCTTCCTTGCTTTCTAAATTGGCAAAGGCAGGCTTCGAAGAAGATTTGCCTACTCTGCATTTGGATTGGCACACCGCCAACTCCCGGCAGCAGAATGAGAAATTTT
>CAOLHI010006097.1:0-42794 GCA_948474755.1 Ctenosaura bakeri | reverse complement strand
AAAAGTTGAAAATTTGGAATTTTCTGGGGAGAAGAAGAATATGTAGTGATTTAAACTAAGCAATAGGAGATTGGGACCAGTGAGTGGAAATCAAAAAGAGTGAAGTGTCAGCATGGAGAGATATTTGCATGTACAAGCTAGAGTGGAAATGGGATAGCTAAATTTGCATTGGAACAGGGGCTCAGCTGGGACCAGTCCTACCATAAAGGAGAATAAAGTGAAAACCTCAGTCAGTTAGGAGTTTGGATGTTGTATACTGATACTGGTTGATGTAGCAATAGCTGATGGAGGTCACACACAACAGAGATGAGAAGTTTTATATGGCCTGGAGGGCCAGTGTGTTATGTTGTGGCTAAACTTTTGGGCACTGAATGTCAGAAGAGGACCTCCCTTGCAAAAGTGTGTGGTCATGCACACACACACACCAGCTTAGGAAGCTGGTATGTTTAGCCTGGAGAAGAAAAGGTTAAGAGGTTACATGATAGCTATGTTTAAATATTTGAAGGGATACCATATGGAGGATGGAGCAAGCCTGTTTTCTGCTGCCCCAGAGACCAGGACACAGAGCAATGACTTCAAACTTCAGGAAAAGAGATAAGTGTGTAGGCACACACACACACACACACACACACCATTCCCCTTGCAGCAATTAAACAAGGCTTCTGTTGGTACCAGAGTAAGGCATTTGGGGGCCTAATCACAGAATGGAGTAGTGGAGAGGCATGTGGGAAAGACTGACCTGCATTTCCGCAGCTGCAGTTGCCTCTGCTGCAATTCAGCTTGAAAAAAAGCCTTTCCTTCACTTCACTGGAGGCTTTTTCTCAAGTCTAACTGCATCACCAGGATGGGTGATTTTTGGGGATGATATAGCTTGTACAGCAGGAGTGAGCAACATTTGGTGTAAGGGGCAGCAGCAACCTGTAGTCAGCTGCCTGAGAGATCTCCAAGGACCACATGTCGACTATGATTCACAGAGATTCTTATAATAGATGAACCTTTCTGCGTAGACACATACATGTGTCATACTAATAGATAATTTCTCCTATTGTAAAACAAAACAAAAAACACAAAACTGCCCTCCATGCAGTGAGGGAGTATCTCCAGGCGACATCCAGAGGAATCGCAGAATCATAGAGCTGGAAGAGACCGCAAGGGTCATTGAGTCTGGCCCCATTTTGCCACGTAAGAATACACAAAGCAATCCTGACAGATGGCCATCGAGCCTTTGTTTAGAAACCTCCAAAGAAGGTGACTCCACCACACTCTGAGGGAGCATATTCCACTGTCAAATGGCTCTCACTGTCAGGAAATTCTTCCTAATGTTTAGATGGAATCTCTTTTCCTGAAGTTTGAAGTCATTGCTCTGTCTCCTGGTCTCTGGGGCAGCAGAAAACAGGCTTGCTCCATCCTCCATATGGTATCCCTTCAAATATTTAAACATAGCTATCATGTAACCTCTTAACCTTTTCTTCTCCAGGCTAAACATACCAGCTCCCTAAGCTGCGTCTCATAGGACTTCATGATTTCCAGGCTTCTACCATTTTGGCCACCCACATCTGGACATGTTCCAGCTTCTCAATATCCTTCCTGAACTGTGGTGCCCAGAAGTAGACACAGTATTCCTGGTGGGATCTGACCAAAGCAGAATAGAATGATACTCTTACTTCTCTTGCCCTAGACTCTATATCCGATTGATGCAGTCCAGAATCACACTGGCTTTTTAGCTGTTGCATCACACTGCTGATTCATGTTCAAATTGTGGTCTGCTAAGACTCCTAGATCACTTTCAGAAGCCAGATATCACCCATCTTATATATTGCTGGTCAAGAATGTTACTGGCCAGGATGATATTTTTGTCATGGTAAACACCATGACACATATTGAGAGGTAGCCATGTTGACCATGGTACAAAATAAAACTAAATCCATAATCCACAGAAGCATAATACCTTTAATGGCCAATAAAAACAGACAAAATAATCATGTGAGCTCTTGAAGCCCCATGGCTTCTTTTGCCTGATGATGAAGCCAGAGGAACTTTGAAAACTTGCCTGATATATTTTGTCCATTTTGGTTGGCCAGTAAAGGTATCATTCTTTTTGTGGATTTTGGTTTTTATTTTATAATGTTCCATGAGAATTTTTCACCATGAACATATTAGCTCTTAAGATTTGACCTGATTTGCTAATATGAGATAGAGGTCAACATGAGGGAGACTCAAGTTCAACTCCTCCCTGGCCATGAGGCTCAGTGGTTGGAGGACCCAATGGCAATAATTTTTCAATTTAAGCAACCTTTGGGGGTTATTAGGAAGGTAAAACGGGAAAGGGGGAGGGCAGAATGCGGAAGGAAGGAAAGAAGGAAGGAAGGAAGGAAAAAAGAAAGACAGATTTAGATTCAGCTTGCATATATGCAGAGGTTCTGTCCTTCCTGTAAAACTAAAACAGCAAGTGTCGCTTCCCACTGTAGTCAGTGGGTTCCCATTGTAGTCAACATCCATTGGCTACAATGGAAACATCACTTTGCATGACCTCATGTTTCTATTTGCAGAGAATGTGCTAGAAGAGGGCACATTGTACACTAAATTAAATACTATCTCATTCTTGAAGTCTTCACCATTGTATTTATCCCATGCTCCATTAGATCAGGATGGGAACCCTATGGTTCTGATGTTGTAGAACTGCAACTCCCAACAATCTTAGCTAGCATGGCCAATGGTGAGGAGTTGTGGTCCAGTAACATCTGGAGATCCTCGTGGTTTCCACCTGTGCACTTGACTGTATGCTAGTCAGCTTCACCTCATTGCCAAGCCCCACTTAAGTAGGGTAGACTTTCTGGGGTATGCTACTACTTCAGGAATGGGGCATCCTTGGACTGAGGGTCCATGCTGGTTGAGGAGTTTCTGGGAGCTGAAGTGAAAACATCTAGAGGGCCAAAGTTTCCCTAAGCCATTAGTACTTCATCCTGTGAGACTGCTTTTGCAGAAGTTCAGAACTGTGGATTACTTAAACAAGTCTGGTTGTCTTGTGGCTTCTTCTGTGTCAAGAAAGTCTCTTGCTTCATACTAGACAATGATAATTCTGGCTGCTGCTTGGGTAACTTTCCTCTGAACTCAAGTGTATGTCTTTCTCAATAGAGGGTGCAGGAGGAAATTTGACCAACTTGCTGTAGCTTGAGAGGACAGATGAGGGAAAAAGCCAAACTAGAAGTAACTCCCAGATCAAATTTGGTTTATTTAACCTGCTACAAAAGTAGCATTACTGGTTAATGACTATTGTAATTCAATAAGAAACCCTTATAAGGCAACATGGCACACAACATGGTTTAGTTGCCCTTCACAGAAAGCACTCGATCTATCTGGAGCAGGGAACCTACCCCAGCATGTCCAGTGTTGGGGTGAACGTATTCAAAAGCCTTGCTGCACCATTTAGATATAAATTCTAATTTTTAAAATTAACTTACAAACTTGATTTTTAATCAAATCATTTTTAAAATTACAAGAACCAGTGTGATACACAGTCAATCCTCACATTTGTGCAGGTTAGGGATATAGGACCCCAGCAAAAATGGAAAAACAGCAAATATCTATAGGACTCCTTGCCTCAGCCACCTATTTCTGCCTTTGAGGTGGCTGGGTTCCTTTGCGACACAGAAGCAGGTCACTGGCAGGGCTTTCTGCTGCCCTGTGCCATTTTCAATAGGTATTTACAAGCCTTGTCTCACATTCAGAGTCTTTCTCAGTCTCGCAAGGCTTGGAGAGAGATTGTGAATGTGAGGCAAAATTTAAAAGTTTTATTAAAAATGGCATAGGGCAGAAGAGGAGGTGGCAGCAAATAATCTACAAAGAAAACCACAGGTGTTAAAGCCACAGATGTGGAGGGCTGACTGTATTGGTCAGAGTGTTGAACTGGGGCCTGGGACATCTGGATTGGAATACCCATTTAGCCATGGAACATATTGGGTGACCTCGGGCCAGTCATCTCTCTCAGCTTGATTTACCTCACAGGACTGTAGTAAGGATAAAGTGCGGAGGAAGAGACCTCATGCGCACCACCTTGGAGGAAAGACTAATGACCAACACTGTAGCTTCATTGCTCGATCAACACTGGTTCTCAGCCTTTGGTCCTCCAGATGTTTTAGACATTAGATTCCAGAAATTCCAGCTTGCATAGCCAATGGTCGAGGATTCTGGGAACTGAGGCCTAGGACATTTGAAAGATCAAAGGCTGAGAATCATAGAATCATAGAGTTGGAAGAGACCCCAGGGGCCATCCAGTCCAAACCCCTGTAGGAGCACCCATCAAAGCACTCCCAACAGATGGCCATCCAGCCTCTGCTTAAAAACCTCCAAAGAAGGAGACTCAACCGCACTCTGAGGCAGCATATTCCACTGCCAGACAGCTCTGACCATCAGGAAGTTCTTCCTGAGGTTCAAGTGGAATCTCCTTTCCTGGAGCTTAAATCCATTGCTCCTTGTCCTCGTCTCCGGAGTGGTAGAGAACAAGCCTGCTCCTTCCTCAACGTGACATCCCTTCAAATATTTAAACATGGCTGTCATATCCCCTCCTAACCTTCTCTTCTGCAGACTAAACATACCCAGCTCCCTAAGACGTTCTTCATAGGGCATGGCTTCCAGACCCTTCACCATTTTGGTCACCCTCCTCTGGACACGTTCCAGCTTGTCGATATCCATCTTGAATTGAGGTGCCCAGAATTGGACACAGTATTCCAAATGAGGCCTAACCAATGCAGAATAGAGTGGTACCATTACCTCCCTCGATCTAGACACCATACTCCTATTGATGCAACCAAGAATCGCATTGGCTTTCTTGGCTGCAGCGTCACATTGCTGACTCATGTTCAGCTTGTGATCTATCAAGACTCCTAGATCCTTTTCACACGTACTGCTATCCAGTCACACGTTCCCCAGATTTGAAGATTTGGAGTTTAGAAGATTTGGACATTAGAAGATTTGGGTCTCCCTGATCATCTGCTCACTGCAGCTCTCAGATACCAATCACTGCTTCCCCCTGATTTCCTGCTCCCTGGCAATGATTGCGTCCTCTAGAAAGGAAGCTGGGGAATTCTGAGACCTGTACTCCAAAACAGTAACTTTTGAACTCCCTGCTTTGTAGCTTATGCTCCTTGACCAAACAATTTAAACTGGAAATCTACTGTCGTTTCCAAGAGATAAACTCTTCCTCTTCTTTGACCACTTATTGAGAAATTCCTTCAGTTGGTCCCATACCTTCACAGCCACATTCGGTGAGAACAAGAGACAGGGCTGCCTTTGCAGCAGCTCTCAAGCTGTGGAAATTCCTTGCTAGAGAGGACAGATTGGCAGGTGAAGACCCTTTGTTTTAAAAAAAAATCTAGCAGGTTTTTGAGACCTGACTATTATACAAGACAAGAGCTTTTCTTAGAGTGCTGTTTTTTAACTTTTGTTTTTTAGTGGACATGTTTCAAATACTTCTTAATTCTGTACTAAGTCTATGTATTTTAAGCCTACTGTTTTATATCTTTTTATCTATATCTCCCTTGTATTTCTTTTTATTTTGTAAGCTGCCTTGAGTTGCAGATTTGGGGAGAAGATGGAGTATAGATTAACCAATATAAAATACAGTTCACCTTCCATATTCACTAGGGTTAGGGCTGCAGGACCTCCACAAAAGTGGAAAAATCACAAATATCAAAATGTGTGTGTGTTTGTGGGAAGGGGGATGAGGCATGGTGAGGAGAATGGGTGCCCAAGATCCAAACCAGATGAGGGAAAGGAGAAGGAAGGTGGTAGGATGGCATGGTGGGACTATACTTCCTGTCTCTCTGCCATCTCCTTCCTTGGGTGTGTGTGGGGGCATTAGGAAAGAGTTTGTGGTGTTGAGAAATCAAACTACAAGTAGTTCTTAGCTGGCAAAGCTGTGGCTGGTGGAGGAAGAGGTGGACTAGAGGTGCATCTTTAAATGGCTGCATGACCTGTTCGGAGCTGCTGAGAAGGAAAGTTCTCCCAGAAAAAAAGCACTTGAGGTGTAGGGGCAGGAGTTGGAGAACCTCACAAATAATCAAATCCATGAAAGTTAAACCTGCAAATTGGGAGGGCCAACTGTACAATACAATACAACTTTTGGTGTTTCCTAACCCTGTCTTGACTCTTGAAGAGTAGGGGGTCCCAAGAGTTACATCTTCCATTTGTAACCCTCTGGTGTTTTCCTATCATTTCTGCAAATTTTATTCTCACACCAAAAAACTCCCACAAAACAAACTTTTCAGTGGGGAGGCAAAATCAGTGTGAGATTGCTTTTAATTGCTCTGGGGAGAAACTCTCTGTCTGGAAACGTCCTTTGTCATCACTTGCATTGTTTTTCTCTTTTAAAATGTCAGTGGAAATAGTTAAATAGTTAAAGCATTGGCCCAACCCTTGCTTAGTACTGAGTGCTGTTTAAATCGTGAATAATACCTAATCATTTCTTGGGCTCAAACCTGGTCTGTTTATCAAAAGCGATCTGTCATGAAGTGATAAAGAAACACACACACTCATGTGGGATACTTGGTTTATGTACTGAGAGGCATGAAAAGGAATTCTGGGAGTCAGGGCATCCGCCTTGGCAAGTTTCTCTTCTCCTGTCATTATGCTAACAAAAAGTTAACACTAGATATTAACATGAACATAAGTGGAGACAGAAGTTGTGTAAGTACATACAGGAAGTAAGGCTCCATTGAGTAACATTGCCTCACACAGGGAAGACTGTTCTCCTTAATATGAGCGGGGCTGCAACCAAATGTTGAAGTGTGCAGCGCTTCTCTTGAAAGTTTAGACCCCCACAAGGGTCATTTGGCCGATGAGGGAGGAGTTCCCCTGGACGTTTTTGTTTGTTTATGTATCTTTTTTGGAAAATATATGGTTTATACTTTTGTCATTGGCCTTGCTGGCTGCTGGATTCTGGGAGTTATAATCCAAAAAGTAACTCAAGCCTATTGCTGTTTGGCTCTTGTGCATGGATGGAACATCACAGTGGAATAAACCTGAGGTCAGAAATGGTGAGGATGATCTAGAATGTTCACTGTATGGGGAATTTTTGTACTTCCAAATGTATCCACAGTCCTCTACCACCAGCTATGTTGGTTGGGGACTGTGGGAGTTGGACCAAAGCATCTGAAGAGGTTCTCCAGCTCTTTTATACATCATTTTATGGATCCTGGCTCTTGTGTCACTGTCTAAGGCACCTCCAGGCCCCCAACAAAATGGACTCCAGGCCATGAATATTCATGACTGTTGTTATTGTTGGGTGCCTTCAAGTTGTTTCTGACTAACAGTGACCCTGAGGTGATCATAAGATGGGTTTTTCTGGGGCTGAGAGTGTGTGATGCATCCAGCATCATCTAGTGAGTTTCCATGGCCAAGCAGGGAATTGAATTCTGGTCTCCAGGACTATTATCCAAGGGTCAAACCACTACACCATGCTGGCTCTCTGGCTCTAGCACTGGGGAAGTTGTTTTCTCTCTCTCTCTATTATTTCTGCTGTTGCTGCTTCCTCCTCCTCCTCCCCTTTCCCCTCTACCTTTCCCCCTTATTCTTGTGTCAAATCAAGTTAAACTGTGTTAAACAATGAAATAATTTAAATAAACTAAAAATATATTGAACACTTTAATGAGTTAAAAACATATTTAAAAGATTTAAAAGTTTTTACAACTATGTGCAACACTTTTTGGGATGAGTTAATGAGGCCCAAAGGGCTTGGTGGACAACCGAGTTTTAACTTGATGCCTAAATGAGAGGAGCATTGGTGCCAATCGGACCTCCATGGGGAGAGCATTCCACAGGTGGGTTGCCATGGCTGAAAAGGCCCTCTCTCCCATGTCACAACACAGCATATTGACTTCGTTGGGGGGACACAGAATAGGGCCTCCCTAGCAGACCTTAATCCTTAGGCAGGCACTTACGGGGAGAGGCATTCCATCAAGTATTGATGTCCCAAGCCTAAAGAAATAAACTAGAATTTTGTTCTTTCCTCATTCTTTTCCTCTGCAACAGACTGACTAACCTGCCTATACCTGTATAGGTTTCTGAAGATCTATTAATGAATCAGAAGCCTGGCTACAATTTGACTGGGACGTGCATTGCCCCAGGTGCCTGTGTGTCTATGTGTCTTTAAGCCACTTGTTGACTTACAGTGACCCTATGGATTTCATAAGGTTTTCTTTGGCAAGGTATGCTCAAAGGTGGTTTTGCCAGTTCCTTCTTCCAAAATATAGCTTATAGCACCTGGCAGTCTCCCACCCAAATACTAGTCGGACCTGGCTTGCTTAGCTTCCAAGATCAGATGGTATCTGGTAGCTTTAGGGTATTTAAGCCCCACAAGTGGCCTCCTGCTACTGCATGCTCTGCCCTGACAGACAAGATTATAATGGTAGTGCCTGTGACTCTGTGGGGAGTTAAACCTCTTTTTCTCAACACCCCCCCCCAACTGTCCTGATTTGACTGGGATGGTCCCAATTAATCCTTTGTTGTGCCACATTTCCAGCTGCTTTTAAAATGTCTCAGTTTCTGTCTCTTTCTCCTCCTTCATTCTTAGCTTACTTGCATTGGTGCAAACTTGACTTCAAAGTGCAAAAGTTGTTTGCATTCACTTAACTCAGTAGGGGGAAGGGGAAAAATGGGGGACAATCTTGCCCTTCCAATAGGCTTGGACAGAAGAAAACTACTGCAGCTTCTCTTTGCTTGTGTGCTCTTTCTCACTATTTGCCATCTAGACCATAGTCTAATAGGGCTTGGCCATATGTGTCCTGGTTTTCATCTGAGCGTGGGCCAATATTGAAGTCCTAAAATTATGTGCTCTACTGAGTAAAATGGCAGAGCTGCACTTTAAGCCTATATACCCCACATTGGTGGTTTGTAGCTCATACAGTTTTTTTAAAAAATCCACTGGCAACATGGTCTTCCTCTTATCCTACTGCCTTCCACTCAACCAATTGTTGTGTATCCCTATTTAATTCTTATAGCAGCTGTGTGAGATAGGCTAGGTCACCCAGGGAGTTTCACGGCTGAGTTGAGAACTAAACGCCAGGTTTCTTCAGGCCCTCACTGAATGCTGGATCTTGGGGACCTCGCCACCCTGAGTTTTGGACTTCAGCCCTGGACAGTGTAGATAGTGGTGACTTATGGTGACTTGAAGGTGAGCCTACCACAGGGTTTTCTGAGGCTGAGACTGTGTGATGCACCCAAAGTGGGTTTCCAAGGCTAAGTGGAGAATCAAACTCTGGTCTCCAGGGTCTGTAGTCCAATGCTCAAACCCCTACACTACACTGGCTCTCAATGATGGGTTACAATCCTTCAAACAGCTGGAGGGCAGAGCTTGGGAAAACTGTGTTTGGACTGCAGCTCCCAGAAGCCCACATGGCCAGTGACAGGGGATTATGCGATTTGTAGTCCAAAGAGTAACTTTCCCAGTCTCTGCCTTCCTCAGACCAACACATCGCACTGTTTTTCTGTCACCGCAACCATTGGTCTCGCGTGACATTTCACTTCACAAAACAGGATTAAGGGATTTAATGGATGCATGCCTTGTCCCCCTTCCGTAAATGAATAAGTGATTGATGTGGTTGATGCCCTTCGACCAGGTATCCCAGAATCATCAAGTTGGATAGTACATTGTTCTGTTCAGTGCAGGATCTACAGTGGAGGATGCAGCCCCAGGATCTTGTGTCATCATGCCACATTTCATGGTAAAACAATGTGTAGCAGTAGGATCTGGGGATCCCTGGGGGTCCGTGGAGCCCTCACAGAGAGTCCATAAAGCCTTGCTGCTAGAAACACCACCACAACCACCAGCCCAACAGGGATGTAGGAATGAGGTGTGTGGGTGCCCAGGGAGCAATTTCTATAAGGGAGCAGTTTCAGCGCCCACACACCCCTACTATGTGTCCCTCACAAAAGGGATATGGCAGCAGGCATGTGTATGTACCCAAACTATGGCTCTGGAGACCAAGAACTGAATCCCCACTCAGCCATGAAAACCCACAGGCAAGTCACATTCTCTCAGCCTTACAGAAAGGCAAAGGCAACAAATCTTGCCAATAAAACTGTATGATAGGTTTACCTTAAGGCTGGTCAGTTTTCAAAGGGGAGAGACATGACGGCTAGAAAGAACCTCCCCCTGTCAGCAGCACATTGTTGTTGTGTGCCTTCTGATGTATGGCAACTCCAAGATGAACCTGTCACAGCATTTTTTGTTTGTTTGTTTTGCAAGATTTGTTCAGAGGGAGTTTGCCTTTGCCTTCCTCTGCCACCCAGAGAATGTAACTTGCCCAAGGGACTTGGACCCTAGTGTCCAGAAACCTTCAGTACACACACACACACACACACACGCATGCACACACATATATACTGACATCTACATTTAAATATTTAAATTTTGAGTTACGTCTTGGGGGACCCTGGCAACAAATTATATTTATGGCAGTCCTGTGGAAAGAAAGATTTAGCACAGATGTATGGTATTCCTGGAAAGAACTGTAAGCCAGAGCAGAGAGGCTGTGTTTGTACAAGGTGTCCCCAGAGTGTGGCTGCAATAAAAAGAAAAAAAGTCCTTTGAAAAATTTTCCAGGATGTAAGTGTATGTTTGCAAAGGAGGGTGTTGTAGTGCTTCACACTGGCCCTTGGCGGATTTCAGGATGAAAATGATGAGGCAGTGGTTGTGTCCACATGTGGCTTGGGTGTGTAGGATGTGTGTTATCAGACTGGCTAAGGCCCTTTCCACACAAGGCTGATACATTGCAGTAGCGTCGTATTGTTGCTTTTACATCTGCACATTAAACCAGTTTGACGGCGTTCTGTCCTCCGTGGTTCCGCCTGAGTTGAGGTCTTAGTGAAGTTAACATCGACGTTAAACCGATGTATTGTGAAAATGGAAAAACTTTGATGTAAATCACCAAAATCGTTTCTGCTGTGTTTTTCCTACATGTAGAAGCATTACGTTGATTCACACCACTTGCGCTAAAATGTAACAATGGTTTCTACAAATTTTTTTTAAAATTGACCAATCAGCGGGGGCGGGGTGGAGGGAGGGAGCGGAATGGGAGTTCCATGAGAATTGACAATGTGGAAACTACAAATGATTTTCTCCACCTTACTTTGATAGAAACCGGAGGGCGTGCAGATAAGAATTAGGAATAAGTCGGAGTAAAAAACACTGCTCATGACACGCTGTGAAATGCTCCTCCACTTTAGTGTGGAAATGGCCTAAAAGTCACCTACCCTGCTTTTCTCTTTGTTAGCCATCATCCACCATCCCATTGTTCTCCATATACATTGGCTGGGGATGGTGGGAGTCATAGTTCAACACGTCCAGAGAGTCTTAAAGATTTGAAGTCTGCTGTAGGCGTAGGTGATGCTTCTGCCCCAGATATTAAGTAGGTGTAATCAACCAGGGATTATCTTCACATAATCTGATCCAGATATAACTGCACAAACTGCGTTACATCCTGTGAGCTGTCAAAATGGGTTTTCTACGTTGTCCTCATTTTTTTATTTTCTTGATGGAAAGCAAGGAGAGAGGAAGTGTCTTACAAAAGTTGGTATCTCAGTGAAGAGAACGACTTTTCTGTGCTCAGCCTGGGTTGGAGCTTACTGAATATTCCCTAGTGGCTTTTGTTTCAGATATTTTTGAAAGAAAAGATGGATACCTGATTATCTATTTCTGATGTGTGGTTGTATTTTAATCTCTGTCTTGGATAACAGATACTGTGGCATTTGATGTGCAGCCAGTGACACAGTATCAGATCATATGTATGGAAACTGCTGACATGGCTTGTAGTGTTTCATCTTTGATGCCTGGGGACATCAGGATAATGAAGAGGTGCCAACAAAATTAAGGCTGTGATCCTGTTTCAGTTTTCCTGAGAGAGAACCCTGGTGACCTCAGTAGAATTTGTTTTTGGTTGGAAACACTCACATCCACTCACATCTAAATGTGACAGCAGTATTGGGCCAACAGGTAAAAAATATGTTGTGCTAGATGTCTCTACTGGTTTATTTTGAAAATGCCTCAATTTATTGTGACACAAATTACTCATTAATTCTAACAAGAGTCGCTCAAGGGCTGTTTCATCAGATACAGGAAATGCACTGAGAAGCTGGTAGGTAGAGACATACTACACAATAACAAGTTTACAAGGTTGGTTGTCTTAACAGGAGTGCAAACCCACATCCTGATTATTTAAAAAAATATTGCTCTTACAGTTCTGAGGCTCTAAAACACATTTTTTACCTCCTTATGGCTGCAGGATAATGTGAGTACATCTCGGGTGTGTTTAGATCTGCTCTAAGATTTGTTGCTGAGTAAAGCAGAAAATTCAGGTTGAACTGGCCAGGCTAGAGCTTGGCAACTCGGAAGTTGTTGTTGGTGTGGTGGTGGTAGTGGTGTGTGTGTCTTCAAGTCACTTCTGACTTCTGGCGACCATATGGTGAAAGTATCAGTGGATTTCTGGGGCTGAGAGTGTGTGACCTGCCCAAGGTGATCTAGTGGGTTTGCATGGCTGAGTGGGGATTGAAGCCCTGATCTTTAGGATCATACTCCAAGGCTGTATTTCAGGGTAAAATGCAAAATTTAATGCATATAGAAACACGAATTAGTGCACAAATCGCATGCACTTAAGAGGTCAGCGTATTGAAAAGTGACACAGAACAGAGATAATGTTCTGCTGTGTGACATCTCATGCGCTTTTCATATGCATCCCTCAAACAGTAGAGAAAATGGTCCTCTGTTTGAAGTCTTTCTTTGTTTGAAGGGCTCTCTGGTCTATGTTCTTTCTTTCTTTCTTTCTTTCTTTCTTTCTTTCTTTCTTTCTTTCTTTCTTTCTTTCTTTCACACAAAGAACCATCAGAAGGGAGTGCAGGGGCCTTGAATTTGTCCTTCAACAATTAGTATAGGAGAATGGAGAATGAATAGGAGAATGGGAGAGCATGCAGATTTCCTGGTTACCGTCTTTCCTACACAGTATGAAGAGATGCACTATATTTCTATTAAAATGTGCATCTGGAACTGTGCAGTATCATATACAGGTTTTGCAGGATGCAATTCATCTTTTTGGAAGATGCATAAACTGTTTGCCCTGTGTGTCTCCCTCCAACTATCAGACTTTGCTCTGTGCTATAATCCACACTTGTGGCAAGCAAACTTGTTGCACATTTCTGTTTGGGCTGTTCGTTTTTCTTTGAATGCAGTCTTTTCTTTGGATGCAGTGGGTGGTGCATGATTTGCAGTGGCACCCAGCTGAATGTGTCGTATTGTATTTTGCCTCTTCTTTGGATATTTCATATACTCTGCTAATGCAAGTCCTTTCCCCAATGTTTCACTGGCCTCAAGTGATTTAACACCCACAGTTATTGTTTTTTTTAGTTTGATCCCATGAGGATTGTGGCCTATGAAAGCAAAGAATTAAACATTAATTGTAGCTGGATAACTTAATCATCAGTTGTTGGAACCCTAAGAATCTGCTTTAAACTAAGTCAGTTACCTCAATGTTGCGAACACCAAAGAAAAGGGATCATCTATCCTGAGGTTCTAATTTGGTGCACAAAAGAGGTGTGATTTCCTGTCTGTACTAAAAATGTCCTTAGTATGTCTAATTTTGTGTGAAGATAGCATTAGGATTTTTCTGCTGCACCCTTTCTGCTTTCATTCACTATTGAGGATGACAGCATTGTTGGGGAGGGATGGTCTTGTTATTTCTGGTCTTATTACACCAAAGATAGCAAGGGTAATATCTGTGTGAAGAGATAGAGACCTCCTTCTCTGCCTGGGGTAAGGTGGGAGTTAATGTCAGGAACTGGCTAGATGACATCAGATGGGAGAGTAGGACTCATAAAGGGGTCATCTTGTCTGTTGGGCTTGGTCTACTTTCCCATATTTAATCTACACTGATTGGTAGTGGCTGTTCTTTTCTAAGTTCTAGGTAGAGCACTCCATCAGCTGCTACCTTATCCTTCTTAGCTGGAGATACCTGATTGAATCTGAGACTTATGCCTCAACTACTGCATTATGGTTCCTCCCCCATAATTTCTATTGGTCCTGCCACCTGCTCCCCAAGCCTTCTCCATATGCCATAGGGGAGGAATTTTTTATGGAATTCCCAGTGCCTTTTCCAGCAATCTGCAATTTCCAAATTTCTTTGGAAGGCTGTTAAATTGGTATTAAAAAAAATCAGAATGTATTGTGTTTGAGAAGGTGGATTTTATGTGAAAATTGTTTCTTTTCTGCCATTTTCTTTCTTTCAGTACATTGCTTCCTCAGTTCCCAAAAGCTGATCAGAATAGAGAATAATTGCCCATGGAGCAACACCTAGAATTGGAATTCTTTCCTTCGTAAAGCAGTTTTCTTACCCATGGCAACAAAAGGAAGTAATGATTCTCGTCTGTTAGCTGAGTCTTCCTCTTCAGTGTAGAGGAATGATGTCAGACGGACCACACCTGAGAGGTCTTTGAGAAAAGCTGCTGTGTTTAGACGTGGGCAGTGTCAACTCCTGGCAGATCACTTCCCATGGATCAAGATATCAGCATGGATGCCTTGCTGGACCTCAGCTTCCTGACAGAAGATGAACATAATGCTATTGTGGAGGTTCTGAGGAGGGACTCACAGCTCCGGATGTTGGAAGAGGGACGAATCAGGTAAGAGAGCCCTGTGGTGGTAGTCCCAACAAATATGGGCTGAGGCAGATGTTGGGAAGATGTCAAGCTTGGGAAACTACCTTTCCTTTTTACTAGAACATTTGCTTTGCACATAGAATATCCCAGATTCAGTCCTTGGCACTTTAAGGCCTATAGGTGTGGCAGAAAAATCATATGTGAAATCACAGAGTAACCCTGTTAATAAGTGAAAACAGTACTGGCCTAGATGGACCAATGGCCTCAACTCACTTTAATAGTGCTTCCTACCTGAACCCTAAAATCCACTGGCTGGAACCAGTTGCAAAACAGTGGTTTCGGCAGTCAGACATATGCTAAGAACTGAAGAGCAGTATGGATGAGTTGGTATACTTTGGGGAACATTGTTCACTCTCTGAGTCTCCCCAATATCAACACGGAATTCTCCCTATAGAGAGTGATTGTGATCAGTCTTACTTTTTTAAAAGTATTGTTATTAAAACATGTATTGAATATACAATTGGCCCTCTGTATCTGCAGAGTCTATATCCATAGATTCAACCAACCAAGGCTTGGAAATATTTTTTAAAAATCCAAAAAGCAGACTTTGATTTTGTCATCTTACATAAGAGATGCTATTTTCCTACACCATTGTACATAATGGGACTTGAGCATTCATAAATTTTAATATCCATGGTGGGATATCAAGCCTGAGTAGATACTGAAGGGCCACTGTACAAAGAATTACAAAGACATACAATAAAGAAACAAACTCAAAAAACTAATCTACCTAAACTAAACTACACCAAACTAAACCACCAGTAAACTAAAAAGGGCTATGAATATATTAATGATTTCCAACTCACCAACTGTTGGTTCTCAGGTAACCTACAAAAAATACTTCTTCTAGTGTATGTATCTTTGCCCCACTATTGCCTATTTGTAGTAACTATTAAGTGATCTTCAAAACCAATAATTGACTCCCCCCGTCAATCTCTTATGTATACAATCAGTTTAGCCCAGTCATTCTTATATTTAGCCAAAAATCCTTCCTTAATTAAGGTAATTAATTTGTCCATTTCTGACAAATCCAACATCTTCAGCAGCCAGTCATCTTGTGAAAGAAAGCTGCATCTTTTCATTTCCACGCATATAGTACGGCCGTTTCCTCACTAGACTGTTATAGTACTATTATTCCACTTTCAACATCCTATGGAATTCTGGGGTCTGCAGTTTAGGGAGGGGCCTCAACTGTGGAAATGGCCTACTTTTGCAGTCATAATAATATATCAGCGGAATCCTTCCCAACTTCTTATTAAACTGCTCATCTATTAAACTCAGTGAAGAAAAAAAATTCAGTTTGCAGTAGAATCTTTATCTTTAAAATATCTTCTATCAGTCTGTGTGTTGTGTATTGTCACTCCCTTTGCTTTCTCTCAAGTCTACCAGATACTGTTAAAAAAAAAATCCTTCTTTTTGTTTAGGCTTAATTTTGATCTGCCTTAATTTTTTATGGGACAATCTGGAGGTGGAGGCAGTAGTTCTTATGAAGGCAGAGCCTGACCCAAAATCATAAAATCTGTCTATTTATACATGTTAGGTGTACACCTAAAATAATGAACAGTTGAGGGGAAAATAACTGGCTGATTCTCTCTGTATTTTTGGAGGGGAGGCAAGTGTCCTCAAAACAAAACAATTGAGCTGTTGTTTCATATTCTCCTCCTGGCTCCTCCAGCTGTTAATCACATCCTGAGATCTGTTACATAAGAGACTGCAAAATCTTTACCTGGGGCAATGCTGATGTAATGAATTTTCTTAGGCCATTTCTGCATGAGACTGTTATAGCACTATTATTCCACTTTCAACATCCTATGGAATCCAAGTGGCCCCTTCCTAAACCCCAGGATTCCATAGGATGTTGAAAGTGGAATAACAGCGCTATAACAGTCACATGCAGAAATGGCCTTAGATAATACTTCGCTCAAATCAGTGAACATTTTGCCTGAATGGGAAGGAATTATTTTTGGGAGAATATCCCTTCTGTGACTGCATTCTCCTTACACAGGCACTGTGTGGAATTCATGAGCCTCCTATAGCATGCCAGGCTATTTCAGCTGGCCAAACTGTGAAATGGTTCTGCACTTTCCTACTGCAAATAGGAACTGCAACAAAATGTTGCTGCGTGAGAGCCAACTAAGGAACAGCAGGAGGGGGGTGGAATTCAAACAATCAAACGAAAAGGTGGATACGAAAATAAATAATGTTATGAAAATATACAGAACATAGAACAATGAAAGGCAATTAGATATGACTGATAACCAACCATATGACAAAGTTCAGGCTTCCCCCACTTATCTGACAGGTTAGTGGTAGTGTTAGAAAACGGAATTGGTTGAAAAGCAGAAGCCAGGTACTGTACTGTAGGGAAGATGAACCTCCAAAGGCAAGAAACACTGATGAAAGAACAGAATGTGGCCCTTTCCACACGCAGGCGAAGAAACGGGGGAAACCATGCTGAAACGGAGCTTACCTTAAACCCGGTAAGTCCGTTGCCGCGTGGAGCAGCGTGTTTTCGCTGCTCCACACTCGTCGGCGTCCTGCGGCGTCCTGCAGCATCCAAAATGCCAGCTGTCGGCTGGCGGAGGCTCTCCACCAACCGGAGAAGCTCGCCAGCCGGAAAGCCCACCCCCGGCAGATCTGCAGGCACATCCTTGTGCGCTTCTGCAAATCTACACTGGGCGCTGTGACGTGGTTGCATGCGGTTGCACGCCCTGTGCCTTTTAAAAACCACTTGAAAAGTGGTTTTTAAAAAGCACATGGTGCCGCCACTTCCAGGCGCCCTAGCGTTGGGGTGTGGAATTACACTAAAGTAATCCGCCCCAATCCATTTTACAGTGTAGACAACCTCCGTCAGAGGTTGCGCTACACCGTTTTAATACCACTGTGTGGAAATGGCCTCAAATTAATGGAACTCGTTCTTAATTTGGAAGTGTCAGAAGAACGAGTTGTCAGACAGCTGGGCACCAAAAGGGGCTTCCTGTAATACAAACACAACAGTGGTGGTTCTAAACCTGGGATCTGTGGACCCCTGGGGGCCCATGGGGCCCTCACAGGGGTTTGCAAAGTCCAGCTGCTGGACACCACCACCAGCAGCAGCAGCAACACTGATGTGACTGCGGGTGTGTGTATGGGTGCCAAAACTTCTCCTTTGTTTGCCTTCAAGTCACTTCTGACTTATGGCAACTTTCAGGTAAATCTATTGTTGGGGGGAGGCATGATTTGTTCAGAGGAGGTTTGCCTTTGCCTACCTCTGAGGCTGAGAGAATTACTGAAAGGTCACCTAATCTCTGAGCAGGGATTTGAATCCTAGTTTCCAGAAGCCTTTAATAAACAAATATTTGAATATTTAAATAAATATTTGAATGTTTAAAACTATATTTTAAATATGTAAATCTTGAGTTAAGTCTTGGCGGGGCCTTATATTTATAGAGGGTCTCCAGTAAGGAAAAGGTTGTGAACCATTGCAATACAGAATAGTACCAAATACTATGAGTAATAACCACCAATGTATACAGTAGCCCCTCAACGTTCACTAGGGTTAAGGGTGCAGAACCCACGTGAAAGTGGAAAAATCACAAATAACTTCCCCTACCCCGTGATTCTCCTCTGGAGCTCCCCCATCACATTCCTTTTCCTCTGACCCCGGCACTGGGGCAGGGGCGGGAGACACAGTAGAGGGCTTAGCTGTACTTTCCCCTCAAAAGCAGAAGAGGCCTATCTTTTGGGTTCTAGTTACTTCTGGTGGCCATCTCAAAAAGGGAGGGGTGGAAGCAAAGAGAGCACCTGACCAATCAGCAACCATTATACAGCAGAAAGTGTGTCCGCATGGCAGAGAGGACACACCTCCATCAGTGTGAGAGGGGCTTTGCTCACCCAAAAGGGACAAAAACCCCAGTCATTTTAAACACAAGCCTCTCAAGCCTGGGGTGAGGAATGCAAGGGAATGGGAGGAGGAAAATGCGGGCAGGGGGGAGCATGTGCCTCATGAATAATCAAATTCACAAAAGTCAAACCCCCCAAATGTGGAGGGAGGACTACATATGCAAAGAACAACTTAACCCAAAGAACACAGACCAATTAAAGCCATGAGGAGTAACTTGACTTGCACAATATAGCAAGGACAGCTGCATAGTAGCCATTGAGTTACTTTGGAATCCTGCTCCCCCGCCCCCGACCACACTGAATTTATTTCCTTAAAGTATTTTTTTGTGCTTCTGCAAACCCAGGGTTCCCCCAAACCTGAAGATACCTGTTTTTTGTGGGTGGCTAAGTTTCATTTTGAGAGGCAGCATGTAGTGGTTTGAGCATTGTAGTACAATGCTGGAGACCAGGGTTCAATTTCCTGCTCAACCACAGGGTGACCTTGGGCATGTCACACACTTTCAACCCCAGAAAACCCTGTGATAGGTTCACCTTAAGGTCGCAATAACTCAGAAACGACTGAAGGTGCACAACAACAAGTTCCATTTTTGCTATAAAAGGGCTGGCACTAAGAGAAGTGAGTTTGCTATTTGGATATAGCAGGGCTGAGGAACCTCCAGCCCTCCAGATGTTGTATTATAATCATGATCATTAACCCTGCTGTGTGGGGAGGTTGGAATTGGGGACCCACCACCATCTGAGAAAGCATGGGTTCCCTGTCCCTGGTATGTATGAATTAGGAGTCTTGTGTGCTTCTGCTCAGAAGAAGGTCCAACTGAGTTCAATGGAGTTTATGGTAAACTGAGCATTCATAGAATTGCTGCCTGAAATTTTGCTTGTGGGTAGCACCATATAACTTCAGTTCTTCTCTGTCCTTATGGTCTCAAGCAAATTGCGTGAGTCTGTCTCAGATCCCAGCTGGCTGAAGATCTTATCTGGGGACTGGTTCTGTGATGTTCGTGCCAAGCGGCACCGCCACAATCACTTTGGTTCCGACATTGTCCGAGCTTCGATTCGTCGGAAGAAGAAGCCCAAAGGTAACCCCGAGACTCTTCACTGCTGGAAGTAAAGTAATCCTTCTTTGAGTTGCAGTATTCATGTAATGTAATGTAATGTAATGTAATGTAATGTAGAATGTATGTATACCTTAATTTTTTTGGAGCAGTAAGCTAGTTGCTTGTAACTAGTTACTTCCAAGCTCTGTCTATGACTTACTTTTTAGATATGTATAGCTGAAATGTACACAATTGTATTTATCTCTTATGTAATCATGGAAAGTTTCAAAATAATAATGTAATACAACTTTCCTCACAATGAAGCAGATGAATGGGTACAAAAGCAACGAGCCAGCTTGGGAGAACTGGAGGTGATCACTGAACCCACGGCTGAGGAGGAAGACATGCCAGATGCTACGGATAGGTGAGAAGCATTGAGTTTTGGATGACAAAATAATTTTTCCAGACATTTTTAAAAAAATGTCAGATCCTACAAGAGAATGTCAAATGGCCAGAGGTTAGAGAAATTACCTTTTTAGACTACAGCTGTTAGAATCTTCTACTCAGTATGGCCAGAAACCAAGACAACTGAGGGATTTTGGCAGCTGTAAAGTCAATGTGGCGTAGTGGTTTGATCGTTAGACTAACATCCTGGAGACCAGGGTTTAAGTCTCTGCTTGGCCATGGGAATCCACTGGATGACCTTGAGTGTGTCACACACTCTGAGCCCCAGAAACCTCTGTGATAGGTTTGCCTTATATCAGAAACAATTCAAAGGCACACAACAACAGCAAAATACCTATTCCAAGCTTTGCGAATGGCTAAAAGCTAGGGACTGTTTTTAGTAAATGTAATATCTCCTAAGTTACAATGAGGAAGGGCTACTCAAGGATGCTAAATCAAATTGTCTCCAGACTTCATCTCCTTAAGCACTCTAAACAAAAAAATACCAATTCAAATTGTCCAAAGTTTTTTCAGTATCTAGACTTCTGGGAGAAATGGCAGCTCCTTAGTTCTGTCCTGTGAGCAATCTGCAGCAGGGGAGACATGCTGTGCAGTGATCACTAGTCACAGTGCTGATGTATATTGTCCCCTGGATAAAGGAGGTGCAGGAGATTACCTGCAAGGTCCAAGAGTCCTCTCCTGGCAACCAAGTCAGTGGCAGACAATCGGAGGGGGAGGAACTGAAGCTAGCAGTATATCTGCCTGTGGAGGGCAGTAAGAACCACAAAACAAAAAACAAAAAAAAAACAAAGGGAAAGACATCTTTGGAGTTAACCTAAGAGAGGTTTTGTGACTGTCATGATGAGGCCTGTGCTTCTGATGAAAGTACTTCTCAGGAATCTACAAGTAGACTAGCTTGGGAAGTAATTTACTTAGGGGCTTTTAAAAGGAACCTTAACAAAAGAGCAGAAAACAAAGAAAGGAAGGACTTTAAGAAACTTTTACCCAGAATGGATTCCTCATGTTATATGTAGCCCTGCTGTACTATGAGAATATAATGTAGTTTACTATCTGTAGTATAATAAGAGCAAGGTCAGACTGCTGAACACAGGCCAGGTGTAGCCAGACTACTGTTGTACATGAGTGAATCCTGGAAGTGGGTCCTTGATATCTGCTAGTGTTTGGTTCTGGGACCCTTCATGGATACCAAAATTAAGGGACATTTAAGTCCCATCATGTACAATAGTGTAATAAATGTCATCTGTTATATAAAATGGCAAAATCGAAGTTTCCTTTTTGGATCATTTTTGAATGTAATTGATTGAATCTGTGGATATAGAATCCATGAATATAGAGGGCCAACTGTAAACAGAGTCTGCTTAGACAAGCTGAAACACAGAGTGACATCTGGTGATCAAAAGAAATTACTACAGCTGGCCTTTTTTCCCTCCTTGCATATATGGATTTAACGAGCTCTGGTTTAAGATCTAAGACAAAAGTGCCTGAAAGAAGTAGATCCGCAGTACTGCCATGAAAATCAGCAGATATGTCACAAAAACTTTTGGAAGAGTTTCAGTCCACAAAACTGCAGATGTTTTAGGTGGAAAGAGATCTGAAGGCAGATTTTTAAAAGGAATTCAAAGTAGAGGTGAGGGAGGTGAAGCAATCTGACTCCAATGGCATCGGAGCTGAAACAAATAAATGGAAAAGTTCAGAATCTATAAGCAAAAAAGAGGAGAAATTGGAGCAAAAAAAATGCAGAGATTAGATCAAAGATGCAAGCAAAATCTGGATGACATGGCCCTAATAGAACTGAAGGAATGAGGGAATGGTTAACATTTAGAGCTGTTCCAGAACAATATCTGGACAGGAATGTTTAAAGGTTTAGCAAACTGTTTGGAGAAACAGAAGTGGAAAAATACAGTAATGCTGATGAGTGAGGATTGGCTGCAAAAACTGATGGACATAGCTGAAATTTAGCAATGTTAATTAGACAAAAATCACTGTCAATATTATTGAAAGATTGAGATCCCTTAAATGTTTTTTTTTTTTTTTGCAGGGAAAAGAGAGTAATATCTTAACTTTTGGTTTTGACAGTTAATAGATTTGATTAAGCAAGAGAAGTATGTGGAATATATTTAAAACTGGAGAAGTTGTTTTATACAGTTGTGTATAATCATTGTTAGGAAAGTTGGTAGTCAAAAGTCAATTTCTTTCTCATTCATCCTTTCTGTTCTAATCTTAATCTTAGCTCCTGAAACAAAAGTTCAAAATGATCATCCCTTCTTCTTCTTCTTCTTCTTCTTCTTCTTCTTCTTCTTCTTCTTCTTCTTCTTCTTCTTCTTCTTCTTTTCTTTTTTGGTCTTTCTTTTCTGGTATATTTTTTTTAAAAAATTATTGTGTTGGAAAAATTTTAATTACACTAACTAAAAAAAGCTTTTTCAGCATCTAAAAAAGTTAGTGCCACTTGTTACTCATTAATGTCTTTCTAAATATTACAAAATGTCTAAAATATTTCTAGTATTAAGTTCTCTCTGTTTCTTCTTAGGGTCCTCAGTGAGACTGCTGCTCCTCAGCCATCCTGGCCAGAAGAGACTGAAGTGAGTTGGGTTTATTGGTGTAGCAAACTTCAATAAAACATCAAAACCTCTTGACATACACACACACATGCACACTATATCTGAGAACTCTCAATAGTTCCTCTACAATCCTATAGCCAGTATGGCCAATAAGCATGCTGCCTGTGGTATCTAGAAGCTGTCATCTAAAAAGCACCTTTTCCAATTTCTGCTATATTTTCCTTTTATAGAAGGACAAAATGTTAAATTCCAAGTGTACTTGACCCTCCTGGGGGTTTGTATGTGTGTGTGTGTTTTTAGAACTTGCTTGCAAGGCCTCTAGCACATTGGAAACATGGAGAGCTTTGTTTTTTAATGGTCAGAACAGAATGGTGGTAGCTCAATTAATTGGAGCAGCAAGAATCCATCTGAAAACTCTTTGAAACTGTTTGGATTACAGCTCCCAGATTCCCCTAGCCAAAGGTGGTGATTTCCAAATTCTGACCCAATGGCTGCTGGTGTCAGTGGGGCAATAATTCTACTCTGGGTTTCAGTTCTGAACTTCAAAAATGCTATCCAAGGTGTGCAAAGCAACTTTGCTTCTAGAGTTCAGGACCTTGGATAGACCCTGGAAGAGTCAGACTCAACCCCAGAGCAGAATTGCTGCCTCCACTGAAGTAGAAGCCACCAGCTGCAACCAGGACCAGAAAAGTTGGGTTATAATGGTAATAGATAAAAGGCCTAGAGGGGTCTTCTTTCCTCTGTTTCCTTGCCACTGATGCATATTTGCTTAGCTTCACCTCCGGGCCGCCTCTGCAAAGATCACTGAGAGGGAGAACACAAGGCAAGTGGCAATTGTGGGTGGGGGAGGGAAGCAACTCCTCCATCTTGTTACCACTTTCATGTTTGGAGAGGGGTGGCAAGAGAAGGTATAGTTTGGCTCAGAGGATTCCAGAGTTTGGCAGTGGAGCCTTGGCAGCTGCCTCATGATGCCCACTGCTGGCACCGCTCTTACCAAATGATAGATAGCCAGGTGCCAGGACACAGATCTTAACATCTGAAACAAAAGTTCAAAATAATAATCCTTTTTATTTTAAAGAGATAAACCTTTCTGTTTCTTTATTGTTGACAGCAAAAGTTCCTAAATCTGCAAGGGGTAGAGCAGGTTGCAGGCTTTAATTTGCATACGTGGTTAAATGCATAAGACATCAGGTGTTGTTGTTGGTTTTTTTATGTTCTGAATACATTCGCCTCTTCTGAAAAGTCTGGAACTGAGCCCTTTTGATACTTCTTTCATGCTGCTTTGTCATGACTCTTGAAGGTCTGGGGATAATTTTAGTGCTATTTGCAAATACAAATAAGACTCGGAATACATTTCCGCAGCTATACCATCCACAGTCAATGAACTTAGGATGTTGCTTATCTCTCCTTCCTTTTTTTTAAGACTCTACAGGATACAATCCAGTCTCAGGAGGAGGCGGTTGAGAACAAGACAGGTAAACAAATAAACAAACAAGATAAACATATGAACAGCATTAGGATTGGTAGTGGGGGTGTCTAGGATGGACAGGTGGAAACTAGACATGACATTGAATGTGCCATTGAATTTACTGTGGATGGGCTTTTCATGCATAAATAATCATGTAGTTAGAGCAGGACTGCATTGGGCACAGAGAGAGGGTTTAACCCAAGGAAAGAGAACCTGTGGCTCCCAAGATATAGTTGAACTACAACTCCCATCATCCTTCACCAGTGGCTCTGCTGTCTAGAGGTGATGAGAGATGCATTCCAACAACATTTGGAGGGACACACCTTCCCCACCCCTGTTTAGTTCTTCTCTCTTCTGCCACAAGAGAGGCAAAAACTCACTTTTCTGCTGCTATTTGCATTGGGAGAAAGTTCTCGTGGGTGCTCAAATGATCTCACTGTGGTTCTCAGCCATTTCTCCATTCCTCCTTCCTCACAATGACTATTTTTATAAAGTCGCCTTCCTCACTTTGTGCCTTCCTGTTTTTGACTTCAGTTCCAACCATCCTCAACTAGTAAAGCCCATAGTTGGGACTGCTAGGAGGCTTAGCCCAAAACCTCCAAAAGGTACCAAGTTGGGGAAGTCCAGGTTTCGTTTAGCTCAGAAATAGCATAGGGTAAGGGGTTCTGTGTATTTTGCCTGCACTGGTTATGGATCACAATTCATCCTACAAATTCACATCTTTCTAAGTGGGTCTCTTTGCCATTTAAGGCTAAAGCACCAGGCAGACTGTCTCTTCCAGTGCTGCTTTCTCTACATAAGGAGAAGTAACTTTTGGCATCTGTGTTTGAGTGTGATGCTGCTTTTCACAATATTCATTGAGCTTGCGATGACTCACGGTGCCCAGGTCTCATGGGCATTTCTGTGGAAAAGTATGCTAGCACATTAACAAACTATGTGCCAACATAAGCTGAATTTTATCTTCTGAATCGGTGAAAATAGCTTTGAAGGCATTTGTTTATATGTATCCTTGCCTCTGCTGATCCCAAGAAAAGTGACAGAGGACCCATGTGGTACATCAAAAGATTTACTAGCTGGCATTTCTCCTCTATCACCTTGGTAGGTTAGGAACCCACCAATAGGTCCTATTGGTAAAACTCAGCAGGGATATTTCCAAATCTTAAGAGATCACAAAGACCAGAACTTTTCCTTTAAATGCAGACACTAAACCTGTGGTTGTGAAATGACTGTATTTTATTACCTGGTGAGTAGCAGCAATAGTCAGTGAGGTACATGTCAGGAATACAGATTTAAATCTTACTTTGGTGCCTTTGTGGAAATTTGGCTTGCCTAAAGTCACCATTTTAGCCTTCCCCCATTTACAATATGAAGGTAATAACAGCCACCCACAAGGTGATTGTAAAGATTGCAACAAAATAATGGATACGGAGTGCTTTGAAGATGTGAAACTCCTTTATAATTCTACATCTTAATAACAAACATCTTTCAAGTGCAGGTTCTTAATATCCCAGATGACACCATCTAGGCATGAGAGAAAGGCATAACCAACAGTGAGGAAACCCTGAGGTTTGCAGTGGTACAAAAATCTTTAGAAACTGAAACAGAAGCAGGGAAGACCCGAAACCACCCAGCCGGGATTGTGAATGCCAGCTACTAGGGGGTGGTGAGGTCTTTAGTGGGAAAGAATATTAAGATGAGAGGGATTAAATCGAGTATTTATTTTACTGTGTTTTTAAACTATTATTTACTGTGTGTTAATGAGTTTAATCTTCTATGACATCTTGTGAGGTATTTTGCCCTAAAAGGTGGCCTGTAACTTTTGAAAGTAAATGAAACATTTTAAAAATAAGGGAAAGTGAAATGGAGCATGCTTGTAAAGGGTGTGGCTGGCTGGAATTTTATAGGAGCAGTCTGTACTGTAACATTTTGTTGCACATGACACATTTGCTATGTAACATCACTTTTGGTTAATTTCAGACATTTACACCAGGGCTTTTCTGGACTATTTTTATCTCCCCTTTCAGAGAGAAGCGATTCATTTAGCAGCCTGAGTTCAGAGGAGGAGAACCATCAGATGGACACCATACCAGCCATCACAGTCACAACACAGGTATGAAGGTAGAGAGTGTTGCTATGCGCTCGTAATAGAGGCAGTCCCTTGGTTGCTGTTCAGATCAAGTGCTGAATAAGCACAAGGCCATGCAATAGGGTGTTTCAGGGAGTGGGAACTGTGGGATGCTGGTTTAAAATTGTGCTCTGTCCTGGAAAAAGAGTGGCTGTGATTTATCAGCCTCGGTTCTCTAATCTGAAAAAATGTAAATAAGAGTGACCTTACTCATGAGGATGTTTTTGACGGTGGATGAAAGAAAGCTTTGCTGACCGTGGAAACTCTGTGGGTCGGGTGGATGGTAAATAATTAAATAACTAACATACCAGCTGCCTAGGTCAAACATTTGTGTGTCTGGTTACCCTTTTTTCTTTACCGGAAAAATATACTATGTGTGCTTGCCCCCCACCCCACAATGGAGTTGTGTGAAAGAACTAATGTGAAAAAGATAAGTTAGCTGGACTCCTTGACCTCAAATTTCAGAAAGCGTAATACCAAACAGTGGAAAGCCAACATGGTATAGTGGTTTGAGTCCATGGACTACAACCCCGGTGGCCAGGATTCAATTCCCTGCTCAGCCATGGAAACCCACTGTCAGCCCCCAAAAACCCCGTGACAGCACTTATGGCAAATCTTGAAGTACAAGCTACTCGTGCTGAAACCCTCATCATCATGTCCCTTCTCCAAGGAGAATCCAAAAACATAGGCAAATGTGCCGATACTGGTACTATCTGTTTTCATTTCCACTGGGAGCAGATCATTTGTAAAGCTAATAGATGTTTATTTTCCCATTTAAGACCAAACCACACAAATTGTTTTGCACTTCAACAGGACAACAAGAGCTGTCTTGCTGCTGGGGAATGCCGTTTCCCCATCAGCTACTGTGAAGATTGTTTCTTAAGTCAGAGGGAGCAGAAAGCCTGACAGGGTAGCAAATAATATCATTCCCCTTAATTCCATAGTTTGATCCTGTGAGACTTCTTGATAGTCTAGGACAGTGATTCTCCAGGGCTTTGGATTTCAACTTGCAGAAGCCTCAGACAGCTTGGCTAACAGCCAGGAATTCTAGGAAGGGAAGGCCAAAATGCCTGGAGGACCAAAAGTTGGGAACCACTGGTCCAGGTCAGGAGGGCATAGAATCATAGAATAATAGAATCACAGAACTGTAGAGTTGGAAGAGACCACAAGAGCTGTTGAGTCCAGCCCCCTGCCATACACGAATATACCATCAAAGCATTTCTGAGAGATGTCCATTCAGCCTCTGTTTAAAAACCTCCGAAGAATGAGACTCCACCACACTCTGAGACACCGTATTCCACTGTCAAACTACTCTTACCATCAGGAAGTTCTCCTTAGTGTTTAGATGGAATCTCTTTTCCTGAAGTTTGAAGCCATTGCTCCATGTCCTAGTCTCTGGAGCAAAAGAAAACAGACTTGCTGCATCCTCCACATGTAGAAGGATAGTTTTGTTTAGGGGAAACAGTACCAAACACAGAGGTGTCTTCACTAGCAATCATTTATTGAAACCTCCTGGTGGAGTAGACAGTAACGTCTGACTTTAAAGAAGCAGGAAACTGAAACAGACTTGTGAGTGTCCTTCAGGCCTCTGAGAAAGTAGGGCAGCCCCCAGTTTCTCCCCCTAGCTTCTGCATCCAACTGAAAGCATTCCCTTCCTCCCGCAAGGCCTGCAAGCTACAAAACAGATAAATCAGGATGTTTTGTTAGATCTCTAGGGGCTGTGCAAAAGTTGGCAGAATGAAGCCTTTTCTCCCCCAATTGTTTTTTGTCTGTAGAGTAATGGAAGTCTTGGAAATGGCCAGGAAGGAGATTTGGATCCATCGGCTCCCAAGAACCAGACCATAAACCCCCAGAATAAATTACTGAGCACTAGCTCTTCCTTCTCTAGCCTGAGCTCATCCACGGTATGTGATTGGGAATGAGGATGGGTGGGGACAGGAGTAAGAGAGAGGCAGTGTGGTGTAGTAGTTTGAGTTTTGGACTACAAACCTGGAGACCAGGGTTTGATTTCCTGCTCAGCCATGGAAACCCACTGGGTGACCTTGAGCATATCACACTCAGCCCCAGATAACTCTGTGATAGGTTCATCTTAGGGTCGCCATAGGACTTGAAGGTACACAACAATAACGACAACCATGGGAGTACAGCTTTCCCCAACATAATGCCCTCTAGATATTTCAGACTTCGGCTCTCATGTTGCCTCAGCTAGTAAGACCAGGTGTCAGGAATCTTAGGATTTGTAGTTCAAGATACCTCAAGGGCATCAAGTTGGAGAGCACAGCTAGAGAAGGCATCAAGGAGAAGATGGCCATTGCTTGATATCTTTATTTCTTCTTACCTGCTCCCCTTCTCCATGTGTAGCTCATTGTTCTTGCCATTCCAGGACTTACTGTTTCTCAAAATTGAGAAGTGGGTCTCCACAAGGACCTTTTCCTAGTGGAGGAATGAGCAAAGGCAAATGAGCATTTATATGCCACTGTGTAGCTACTGCATTGGCAGTCAGTGTCCGAAACAAATTAAATGGGTAGCCACCCCACCTGGTCAGAGATGGTTTGCAAATGGAGAACAGATTCTTATTTCCTGAGCCAATGTAGTGTAGTGATTTGAGCTTTGGACTACAACTATGGAGACCAGAGTTCAAATCCTTGCTCACCATAGAAACCCACTGGGTGACCTTGGGCAAGTCACACTCTCTCAGCCTCAGAGGAAGGCAAAAGCAAATATCCATCTGAACAAATCTTGCCAAGGAAACCCCAAGATAGGTTCACCTTAGGGTTGCCATAAGTTGGAAGCGACTTGAAGGCACACAATGGCGGCAGCAGCAGCAAGAACCAATTTCCAACTACCCACGCTTGCCTGTTGAAGGAAGTGAAGACAAGGAAGAAAGTCACCAAACCAGTTCTGCAAACAAGACACTCCCACAGATATGAGAATAGAGCATCCCTCTGGTCCTAAGCATTTTGGATGAAGGATGCTCAACCTGTATTAGTTTTCTGCCATTTTGTGATACGTGGAATCTGCTTCCTGAGCTGACATCTGCATTCTATTTATGACCCACCAGAGTTGGAGAACTGCTCTCTAGTTGCCACAGTTAGATTTGCATCCTGCCGCACACCATCAGGGTCCATCTTTTAGTGAGTATCATAGAAAATGAACATAGTAAAGAAAATGACTTATATGTCCATTTAAGGAAACCATGCAGTGTACCTCACCCCAGAGTTTGCTTCTAAAGGGTTGTTATAGAGAGACTGACTTCACCGAGACTTCTTTTTCCCCTTTTCCTTGTGAGACCCCCTACTGCCCTTTCTTCTATTGTTCCCCCTGTACTCAGCTCAGGATACTGTACTCAGCATTATGACCATTCTCTCTTCTTTTTTGTGGCAGATGAGTGGCAGCATAATGAGTGTATTCAGTGACAATGATCTTGGAAATGTGGACGTCCAAGGCTGCATCCAGTTCTCCCTGCAATATGACTCCATGAAGAAGGAACTGCACATTCAAATCATCCAGTGTCGAGACCTTGCTGAAGCCAAGAAGCAGCGGTCAGATCCGTAAGTCTGGGGTAGGGGCTTGCTTTTCGCTCTTGTCTGCTTGGATTCCCCGCCACTCTTTTAGATCTACCTTCTCAATGGGGCCTTCCCATCTTTGCCTGTTGAAGGAGACTCCAGGTCTCCCTGCCTGCTCCCCAAGATCCACTCTCCCTCAGCTGAGGGAGATGAGGGAGGGGAATTCTCAGCTCACTTACCGGGAGTTCTGTGAATGGGCTTCTCTTTCAACTATGTTGGGGTGGGCACTGCACCATGTCTGGAGGCCAGTTTTCTGACCTGAGACTCTCCCTCCGCACAGATGGAAGAACAGAAATTTTTTAAAAAATGGAAATAGCCAGAAGTCCATTTCTGGGTTTGAAAAAAGCTGTGATCTCCCTGCAATCTTTTTAAAAGGTGATTTGCCACTTCTGGAAACCATTCGCTCCCCATTTTTTTAATCAGGAAAGGGGCAATCAAAGGAGTCTGGAGGGGTTAGTGACTGCAAAAGCAATCTTGGAAACTCCTTGCTCTGTCCAGAAGAGAGAAGGTTGAATGGCTGCAGTGTTCTTCATCTATTAGGAGTCCCTCAGCCACATTGCTGCAAGAAGTTGCTTTCTAGATTATAATTCCCAGAAATACTCAGTGGCTGGGTTGGATGGAGGATTCTGGAAATGGTACCCCAAACATGTTATGTTTCCAAACTTTTCTTAGCCTTTGAGGCCTTTGAGGTCTGGAGCTGTTTGTATTCCCATCATTACTGATGTTTTCCAAGGTTTTCTGCAAGATTCTTCCCCTGCCCGCCCCCCAGCCCTGCCTGGAGACGCCTAAGACTTTATGGCCCTCTGCTTTGAGTCTGTGTGGAACTGAGAAAAACAGAGATGAGGAATGGGAAAAAAAAAGGATGATATAATTAGGGGAGAGGTTATAAATATGAGGCTTAGGATCTTAATGTTGGAATGCAGCAAGGAAGCAGTATAGGGACTTAGGGGGATGGTGGGATTTTATTGATACATGAGTAAGGCAATGAAATATTTGATTCAACATAGGACTGCCCTTCAAACTTTCCAGATACACCTGTAAGTGCCCTCTCTAATGTATCTCAGTACAGCTATCCCTGTTGATGTTTTTGTAATTTTATTCCCTTATCTTCTCTTTCTCTCACTATATCCACTCTTCATCATCTTCTCTTCTTTGCTTACCAGAAAATGATCATAGCACTTTTATGACGGTTTGCTTTTAGGGATGGCCACACCCTACTTGTAAGTCCTGATCCTCAACTGAATTTCTAAACAACACGGTTTCTCTGCACTCTCTCTCATGATGATCTGTTATCTCCCTTTCCCTCCCAGGTATGTCAAAACCTACCTCCTTCCTGACAAATCCAATCACAGCAAGAGGAAAACAGCAGTCAAAAAGAGAACGCTAGACCCCATCTTCAATGAGACCCTTAAGGTGAGGAGGTAGAGGCACCTTCAGTCACAGCTCCATTGGGATGAAAGCACAACACTTTCAGAAGGATGTAGACCAGAGATCAGCAACATATGGCCTGAAGGCTGCATTTGGTTGTTTGTGCCTTTAAATTGTGGCCGACCCTTTTACAGGGTTTTCTGGGGCTGAGAATGTGTGATGCGCAAAGAGTCACCCAGTGGGTTTCCATGGCCGAATGGGGGAAATGAGCCCTGGTCTCCAAGCTCAGACTGCTACACTATGCTGGCTCTCTGCATGTACCCTACTTATTTTTGCGGGTCTCATCACAAATCTACCGCTGGACTAGTGAATGTGAATGGCGCAGTGGTGTGACAGCCACCCACTTTAATCAGGGTGTGCATGGAACATTCACCTTGCTTTTTTTTTAAGCTAAACCATACTTTTGGAAGTACAGTATAGGTCAAAAAAAGAAGTCATACTTTCCTTGTTTTAAAGTAATCAGTGCTGAAGGCACAAACACAGTGGTAGTAGGTGCAGCCCCAATGTGTTTGGGGAGATATTTAAACTAATTTTTATTTGATAAACCCACCAAATTGTAAGTTAGTAAATGCCATTGACTTAGATGATCTACTCTAGGTGGAACTAAGAATAAGATTTAGGCCAGTGACAAGCCTGTCCCAGCCCCATGAAGGCAAAGTGGAACAGTTTCACAGAAACAATGTAAAGATTGTCAAAAGTAATTCCTAAGAGGAAAGGCTGAAGGAACTTGAATCTCTTTAGTACGGAGGAGAGAAGATTGTGGGGGCATGCTATCATGGTAGATTATGACAGGATAATCTTCAAATACAGTGCACCCTCTTCTGGCATGAACTCTGCACATGTAAATATGAGAGCATGTGAAGCATTGCTCCCATTATAGTCAATGAATGCAATGGTGTGCACAGACAATGGGACACAGCACTCATGTTTTTTGTTTTACATGGGGGTTCCTGGAATGTGTCCACACTGTATCAGAACAGTGAAGCCGAAGAAGAAATCAAAGATTTCTTTTCATTCTCTCAGCAAGAAAGGATTGGATTGTTAAGTTATAGAAGGGTAGGTTGTGGTTAAATATTGTGGGAAGTGGTTCAACAGTGACTGGGCTTGTGTTGGGAAAGTGACTCTACCTCAGTGGAATTCTTCAAGCAGAGTTTAATTGTGTGTTGAGAAGTCCTAGCTCTGATTTTCTGCATTGGGGAAGGAGTGAGAACAGGTGCCCATCTTATGGTTCCCTCTAACTCTATGGTTCAGTGGTTAGCTGATGGAAAGCCGGAGGGGGTAACTGAATAAATGGCTCCCCATTCTTTCTGAGGGCTGCTTTCCAAGTAGTTACCTCATTTCATATTCACATTGTGGACTATTTTCACAATGTTCACATTGTGGATTAATTCTCAAATCTGTATGTTGTCTGCAGAGCCACCATTTGTTTGCTCAAAAGCTTGATTGTGATGGCCTTCAAAATATTGTACAAGTATCTGGGATATTTGTCTCTTGTTTTAACATTTTTCTTTGACTTGAGGGACATTGAAGGGTGGCCCCATGCCTGTTTAGTGAACATTAGGGCTGATCCTGTAGTACAGAAACCATAAGCCTCCAGATGCCTTTGGACTGCAGCTCCCATCATTGCCTCACAGCCTCATCATTGGCTATGCTAGCTAAACCTGGCAGGAGCTATTCTCTAACCCCGTTATAAGGTTGCCTATCCCTGCTCTCATTAAGTGTATTTAGGACTGCAGTCTTATTTTTTTTTATTGACATTAATGTTATTATGTGTGGATTATTTATATCTTAGGGCCTTTCTGCACTACACTGTTACAGTGCTATTATTCCACTTTCAACATTCTGTGGAATTCTAGGGTTTGTAGTTTACTGAGGCCAAAGAGCTCTCTGGCTGAGAATTCTAAAGGCCCCTCCCTAAACTGCAAACCCCAGGATTCCTTAGGATGTTGAAAGTGGAATAATAGCTCTATAGCAGTCTAGTGTGGAAATGGCCTTAGTCATTTTGGGGATTTTTGGTCTGAAATGTAGGATATATCAAAAAGAGGAATTTCTTAAAAAAAAAAATCTTCATTTTGCAAGTGTTCACTTCTCTATCTCATCTTTCTTCCATCATGAGAGACAGTATTGAAGTCATTAGGCTCCCGGCTGACCTCTCAGACAATACAGAGTTGGAAGGGATTTCAAAGGTCATCTTGTCTATCCGCTGCTGATGTAGGAAATCTTTATTAGGAAACTCAGCATCCCTGATAGGTGGCCATGTCAATCCCTTAATTTTTAATTAAATTCTTAATGCTGAGTCCAAATCCACACTCAGAATTTCAATTTGTTGGTTTGGATACTACCCTTTGCAGCAGTAGCAAAGAAATTATCATCCACATGACAGCCCTTCACATATCTGAAGATGGCTGTCTTATCACCTCTTCACCATCTCTGCTCGTGGGTATATTTACCCTCAAAGCCTTCCTTAGGTTGTATGAGGAGGTTCTGTCATCTGTCCTCAGAGCAGACTCTAGGGCAGGTGTTGGTGGAGCCCGCGCTCCTTCAGATATTGGTGAGCAACAGGCACTGATGAGACAGTGATGAGCATCATGCTTTACCATTGGCAAAACTGGCAGGGACTGATGGGAACTGAAGTCTGTAACAGTTCCAGAGTCCTGATCCATTCAGCTCACAGCTCAACTGGCTTCAGGGAACTGTAAGAGTGAAACAAAGTCACAGATGCAATGAAATGATTTGTTTTTATTATTATGTATGGATGCTAAAAAAGGATGCAGCAGCACAACCTAAAGGCATTCATGTTACTTTGGTTGATTGAAACTGCCCCTTGTCACATCCACTGTCCACCCAGGCCCTCATAGGGAATCAGATATACTCTTGACCGAACCTGGTTTCTGGAAAGATTACATATGAGTACACTTTCCTAGGATAGGATTATTGGTGTTACCTTCCCATGATTTTTAAATAGTTCTCTCCTTTTGGAAAATGCTGGGACTTTCACAGGTCAAGGAGACAACTACCCCACTCTCAATACATTTCCCAGGCATTCCAGAGCGGAACATTCCTATCTCTGCAGAATGGGTTAGCCCCACATGGTCTGGGCTATTTCAGCTATTTGCTTGTGATTTTTTTTTAATATTACTATTAAGGAGTACAGTTGGCCTTCCATATTCACTAGGGTTAGGGACACAGGACCCTTGAAAAAATAGAAGAATCACAAATATCAAAATGTATGTGTGTGTGTAGGAAGGGGGTTGAGGCATAATGGGAAGAGTGGGCACCCAAGGTCCAAATCAGGTCAGGGAAAGGAGAGGGGGGTGGGCTGGTATGGTGGCCCCATACTTCCTCTCTCTCGCCATCTCCTTCCTTGGGTGTATGTGGGGCATCAGGAGGGGGTTTGTGGCGCTGAGAAATTGGAGTTTGAGCTATCCTTAGCTGGCCAGGCAGTGGCTGGTGATGGAGAACAAGGATCAGAGGCAGGTTTTTAAAGGGCCGCACTGAGCCACTGAGAGAGATGGTTCCCTCGGAAAGAGAATGCTTGAGGTGGGGTGGTAGGGGCTGGAGAAACAAATAAATCCATGAAAATGAAATGTGCAAATGTAGAGGACTGACTGTATTACTTTTAAGGAGTACTTTTAATACTATTATCCTTAGAGGCTTGCTTGCTTTCCTAGCAACTTCCCATTTATTATGTCTGTCCTAAGCACATGAAACCCATGTATAGGATGCAAGTGAGAGCTCACTCATGCTTCTCTGTCATTCTTCTGGAAATCTAGTCCCCATATCTGGAAGGCCCTGGATTCTCCAGCCATGTTCTGAGGACATTCAGCTCATGTTGATGGCGTGATTACAAACGTATGTAGTATGTAGGTGCTATCTCATGCGCATATAGGACTGAACTACACTCATTCCCACTTACTGTGTGAATTGGTAACAGATGGTACAGAATGTCCAGCAAAGATTGCTGGCCTTATGAAAACACTTCGGCTTCATTCAGAGTCTTTACTTTTTTTTTCTGTAGAAGCCCCAAATTTACTTTGAAAGTTCACTGATGATGTGAAGACTCACAGTTTGAAAAGTGAACGTGAAGGAAGGGAACAGGAGCAAGAGTAACCACTGAACATTTATGTCCTGTTTTTATGGGTTTAAAGAACAATGAGCAAAATAAATTAACACTAGAAAATGAAAACTGAAAAAATTGTTTAGTCTCAAGGGGAGTACACGAACAGCACTTGAAATAAAAAGGAAAGACTGCACATTGAAAACTATTGAAATTGTGCACACGCATGCTTGGGCACACACAAGAATCTTCTAAAACCTCAGCCCCTCCAAATGAGTTTGACTACAACCTTTATCATGCTCAGTGTTTGGCTATGCTACTTGGGCATAGTGGGAATTACAGTTGAACCCATCTGGAGGGAACCAACTTGGAGAAGATTGATCAGAATGTTGGGAAAGAAAGAGCCTGGTGGATCAGTCATGGGAGAATATGTTGGAGGGGAAGAAGGAAATACTCCAGCCCTACTGCAACAGCTTGGCTCTGCCTATCCACGTCCTGGACTCTTAGCTTGTTCCCATTTTTGTGTTTTCTCTTTCCTCTACTCTTCTTCTTTTTTGCCCTCCCCTGCCAATCCTGGCCTGTAGTACAAGATAGAGAAGGCTGATCTTCAGGGCCGGATCCTGAATTTGTCTGTCTGGCATCACGATGCCTTGAGCCGAAACCTCTTCATGGGAGAAGTGGAGCTCGCATTGAATGCCTGGGACTGGAGCAACACAGGTCCGCAGTGGTTCACCCTCCAGCCCAGGGTAAATATCTTTCGTTTATAAATACATTTATTTTCCTTTTGACTCTATCACCTATATGCAACATGAAGCTATATTCCACATAGCAGATCCAGGAACAGTCATGGGAACGGGTGCATACTCCTAATAACTAAGTATAAATAATTTGGTTGTTCCTTGGAGGCCAGCAGTGTTCACGGTGAATTTGGAAGGTGTTCCTCATTTCAGTCCCTACAGCCCCAAAGGAGAGTTAAAAATACAGGCAGCTGTGTAGATCTGTATACACAATTAATTCTAGTCATTTTTCAGCTTCATCAGAGCAGGTCTTTGTGAAGCTAACAGATCTTAATTGCCCATTTAAGATGAAACAACTCCCGAAATACTTTCCATTACAGCAAGGATTGCAATATATGGTTTCTGAGAAAATCTCTTTGTATTGCTGTTGCTGTGAGGATTGTCACTAAGCTCGGAAAGATCAGGGAAGCCAGAGGTGGAGGGTGGAGGTGGGGGTACCAGATGACAGCACCCCTCCTATTAATCAAAAAGTCTGGGACTTTTTGGGTTTGGATAGGAGTTTTGCCTATCCAAGGGGTTTGGATAGGAGTTTTGCCTATCCAAACCCCCTTTCCACAACTGCAGAGATCACTTGCAGAATCTTCTGGGAAGAGGAGAGATAAGTGAGAATTTGCCATCTCCTTTTCTTGTCAAGTATTGCCAAAAGTCAGAAACAACTTCAAGGCACAAAATGACAACTATCCCCCAATTTAAAGGAGCCCTGGAGGCATTTCCATAAAGGCTGTTTCGTGGGATGTTTGGTTTCAAAAACAGTGGGTCCATCTACCCCAGCAGCTTCTGTGCTATTCCATAATAGCTTGAAGAAATTGCTGTGTGAGTATAGAGGGTGCAAAGACACATCTACAAAGGAGAAGCAACCACCAGCCATACTGTACCACACCCCCAAACCCTGCAGTTAGCCCTTCTTGCATAATGTGTGTCAGATCTCAGATCAAGGTTCCCAGGTTCTCACCAATCATCCTCTGTCTTTTGGACTTCTGCCTCTTGCCAGAGTCAAAAACAATCCATTGAGGCAGACTGGCACCACCCTGTGTACTGAAGTGAGCCAAGGGAAGTCTACACCAGATTCAAAGAACTAAAGACCAAAGTAACACCAACTGATCTAATGCCTTGGAGCAGTGGTTCTTAACTATTTTTTTTTAACCAGGGACCCCCTGTAAATACAATTTGTTGCCAGTGGCCCACAAGACTTAACCCAAGATTTAAATATTTAAATATAGATTTAAATATTCAAATATTTATTTATTTATGGCTTCTAGAGACTAGGCTTCAAATCTCTGGTCAGACACCGGGTGACTTTGGGCAAGTCCCTGTTACTACTGCAGCTGTTGGTATCCAGCAGCAGGGCTTCAGGGACCCACTGTAAGGGCTTTGTGGACCCCCAGGGTCCCTGGACCCCAGGTTAAGAGCAACTGCCTTGGACGAATAACCAGAAACATCAGCATATAACTAAAAGATAATTAGATCTAGGCCGTTTCCTCCCTACACTATTATAGTGCTATTATTCCTCCTTCAACATCCTGTGGAATCCTGAGGTTTGCAGTTTAGGGAGGGGCATTTAGAATTCTCAGCCAGAGAGCTCTTTGGCCTCCATAAACTACAAACCCCAGAATTCCACAGGATGTTGAAAGTGGAATAATAGTCTTGTAACAGCGTAGGGTGGGAAATGGCCTTAGTACCAAGGCAAACCCCATAATAAATGCACTCAGCACCAAACTGACGAGATGGATTTATTCGCAGAGGTGTGGAGAAAAGGGACAGCAATTTACAAACCAAGAATCATTTTGGGAAAAAAATGGCAACAGGCAGAAAATTACAAGAGACATAGGTATCTGGATGAACATATCAAAATACCAGCAGGAACTTAGACCACAGGAACCAAGCATGTGCAGAGTGGATCTCCACACACCAAGTGGTGCAATGTTCGAGACAGAACTGTACTGCATCAATGCAGGCAGTCTGTGTAACAACGTACATGGGCTGCTAGAGGCTTGCTATCTCTTTTCTGCCCCAGGCAACTATGGGGAACTTGTTTCACCAGTTGGGAGGCTGAAAGCCGCAAATGTTGGAGGACTCACAGCTGTTTCTTTCAGCCAGAATTGCTTTTACTTGGGAACTCTCACTCTGACCTTGACTAGTCTTGCAAGTGTTGATAACTATGAAACAGCAGGCTGTGGTGTTAATAATGAGGAAAGGAGAGGCAGTTTTTACTCATTAAAATCTGTTTTTGTTACAACCATGAAATGATCTGTGGCTCCATTCTTGCTGTATTCCTCTTCTTCCTGTGACTACCGGTACTTTTCCCACTCCTCTTGTTTTTAAGACTGTGGTCACTTCTGATGGTCTGTCTAGCCGTGGAAAGCTCAATCTAGCCATCAAGTTCATCCCAGCTGGATCAGAAGGTGAGACTCAACACCCTGGTTCCATTTAGGCATACTCTGCTCTGCCTATGCTGCCAAGACTGGACTGAGTGGTGAATTTTTATTAATCTTTTCATAGTCCATAGAATGATTATTACCTATTGGATACAGAGGGGCAAGAAAAATCCTTGACGGACCCCAAACACATCAGTGTAATAAACACCTAGTGTTTAAAGTAGTGATTCTTTTTCTTTACTGGGGACCCCCTGCAAATATAACTTTTTGCTGAGGACCCCACAGATGTAACTCAATATTTAAATTTTCAAATATTTATTTATTTATTTATTAAAGGCTTCTGGAGACTAGGATTCAAATCCCTGCTGAGATATTGTGTGACCTTGGACAAATCACATTCTCTCAGCTTCAGAGGAAGGCAAAGGCAAACCCCCTCTGAACAAATCTTGCCAAAAAACCCCCCTCCTGTGATAGGTTCATTTGAAGGTTGCTATAAGTCAGAAGTGACTTGAAGACACACAACAACAGAGTGCCACTGACAGGGGGAGATTCTTTCTAGCCATCTTGTCTCTCAGCTTTGAAAATTGGCTTCCAGCGACCTTAAGGTGAACCTATCATGAGGGTTTTCTTGGCAAGATTTGTTGCCTTTGCTTTTCTCTGAGGCTGAGAGAATGTGACTTCCCTGAGGTCTCCCAGTGGGTTTCCATGGCCAAGTGGAGATTCAAACCCTGCTCTCCAGAGTCATAATTTGCAAATGAGGGAGCAGTTTCAGCACCTGCAACCCCCTTGCTGCTGCTCCTGCTGTTGGTGTCCAGCAGCAGGGCTTTTCAGACTCCCTGTGAGGGCTCTGCGGACCTCCAGGGATCCCCAGATGCCAGGTTAAGAACCATTGAACTAAAGGATAAGAAGGAAAGTTCAAAAAGATTTCCCTTGAAAGGAAATCCCACCATTTTGTTAGTGACAAGACTAAAGGCCTCCCAGGACTCACCATATCACTGCAATAGCTGCCCCTGATGGCCTTTCCATTGCTAATGGGGAACAGATGGGAACAGAGAGTGTCTGGCTATGTTCTCATTACCAGACACAGATCGACAATGGCATATCCTCAGACCTCCAGAGGATCCTAGGGGATCTTAATGGAACACATTCCAGCTAATGTCCCAGAGGACAAGATCAGAATTCAAAATAGCTGTGGTGGGTTGGAAAGTGAAATGAATTTCACCAGGGATAAATGTAAGGCATTACTTCTAGGCAGGAAAAGTGAAATGCACAAACACAGGATGGCTGACACCTGGCTTGAAAGCAGTACATACGAAAAGGATCTAGGGGTCTTAGTAGATCTCAAGATAAACATGAATCAGCCAAAAAAAAAAGCTGATGCAGTTCTGGGCTACCTCAACATGAATATAATGTCCAGATTTAGGAAAAATCATAATGCTGTTCTGTTCTGCTTTAACCAGACCTCACTTGGAATATTATGCCTGTTTCTGGGCACCATAGTCCAAGAAAGATATCAGCAAGAGGGACGTATCCACAGAAGGGTGACAAAGGTGGTCACAGGTCTGGAAACCAAGCCTTATGGAGAATGACTTAGGGAACCATGCATGTTTGCTTGGAGAATAGAAGACTGAGAGGTGAATGATAACTAGCTATAAATATCTGAAGGGGTAGCACATAGATGATGGAGCAAACTTGTTTCTGTGGCTCTAGAGACTAGAAGATGGACCAGTGGATTCAAATTACAAGAGAAGTGATTCCACCTAAACAATTAGGAACAATTTCTTTACCATAAAACCTGTTTAACGATGGAATAGATAGCCTCAGAGGGTGGTGGAGGGTCTCCTTCTTTGGAGGTCTTTAAGCAGAGGTTGGATGGGCATCTTTCAGGAGTGTTTTAGGAGTGTATTCCTGCAAGGCAGGGAGTTGGACTAGATGGCCCTTGTGGCCCCTTCCAATTCTATGATTCTGTATCATTGGTCTGCATCTGAATATGGGTTATAGCTAGACATTTTCAGGGACATCTTCTCTGCTCTCCTCCAGCCACAGAATGGCCATTGGGGTTGGGTACTGCAGTGGCCTGGTGAGTCCTGGGGCTGATGACAGGGGAGGCAGCAGAATTCTTACACTATGAACAGAATGACCCTGTAGGATCTTGGCTTTAGGATGCCATCACAGAAGAGGCCATGCTGCAGGTAGCCCAGTCATTGAATGGCTGCAGGCATGGTCACCTTAAGTGCCTCCAGTCTTGTCTCCTGGACAGGCTTGTACAAGATGTGGTGGGTTTTTTCCAAGTAAAGCCAAGGATGGGCAACTTGTAAGGATGTTATTGGACTACAACCCCTATCAGCTCTAGCTAACATAGTCAGTGATAAGGGATGAAGAGCCACAGTTTTCCTGATTTAGGATTTTAATTCCAGGATTAGTGGTAGTATTTCTTTCAATATCTGTTGTTGGGGAACACTCACTCACTCACTCACTCACTCACTTCACTCACACCCTACTTGTGGGCTTCCCCCAGGCACCTGTTTGGCCACTGTGAGAACAAAGAATGTTGATCCAGGGAATCCATTACTTTGCTCCATTGTGGCTCTCCTTATACGGTTAGCCCTCCAAATTTGCTAGGGTTAGGGGCTCAAGACCCCTGCAAAAGTGGAAAAAACACAAGTATCAAAATGTGTGTGTGTCTCTGGGAAGAAGGCCAAGACATGGTGGGGAGATGGGGCACCCAGCATCCAAACTGGATCAAGGAAAGGAGGGGGGGTTGGTATGATGACCCTATACTTCCTTTCCCTCACCCATTTCCTATGTTGGGTGTGTGTGTGGGCATCAGGAAAGGGTTTGTGGTGCTGAAAAACCAGGGTGCAAGCCATCCTGAGCTAGTCAGGCAGTGGCTGGTGGAGGAGGAGAAGGACAGAGTTGGGATTTTAAAGGGCTGCACAGTCTAATTGGAGGTTCTGAGAAGTTCCCCGGAAAAGAAGTGCTTGTAGCGGGGGGCAGGTGTTGGAGAAATTCACAAATAATCAAATCTGTAAAAGTTAAATCCACAAATGTGGTGGGCCAACTGTATTTTTAATCTGTTTAAAGTCAATATTAATTAATGATAATTTGTCTGGAAGCAGCTGGATCAGGTCATTAGTGGGAGATTCTGGCTTCTGAGTAAGCAGACTGAATTTAAAAGCCATTTAGTAGTGGGTTGGGACAAATGCTCTCGTCCTCTAAAGTAACCTTCTCAATGTGGCTTTATTTCAGAACCAGGGCTTCCTCCCACTGGAGAGCTCCATATCTGGGTGAAGGACGTGCAGAATATAATTCCCCGCAGGGGCAGCACAGCAGATTCCTTCATTCAATGGTAAGCGTCAGCCTTTTTAAGGCTGCAGGATTGGCTGAGCTCCAGGGAAGGGTAGGGGTAACTTGAATCCTCCGTGGACCATCACGGTACAGCTTGACAAGTGCACATTCACCACTTTGGATTGTCATCAAATGTTTTCTGAATGCCACTTTGTGTTTAAAACAAAACACCTCTCTGCCAACAGAAGAGCCAGCACAGTGTGCAAAGAGCAGCGCTCAATTCTTGCTGTGCTTGTTCCTATCTGTAGGGAGCTTGTTTGTTTATGAGGAGGTGGTTATTCATCCTCACCATCTTTCGTCTGCTCTCTAAAGTGGTACCCTTCCATTCTGCCTTTTTCATTCTCCTGTACTGAAGGCCTGGCCCTCAATGCTTGCTCTGGGCCCACAGCTTCTCTTTTGAAGAATGGGACTCCCATGAGAGATAATGGAGGAGTTCTATGATGGTAATTCCTGATTTCTTTTTCTTTTACAAAGATCAAACATGCCCACCCCCTTTACCCCATTCAGATGAAGACTGTGATGCTGAGGGAGAGGTGGAGTGAGTCTTCTCTCCCAGTGCCATTTTCACACTGAAAATCTCTCAATTCCCCTAATTAGGACAAACTTATGACTGCATAGGGGGTGATTATCAGGAGGCCTGGCTCACTCAGCTAATAGCATTTTTGTGGGCTTCCCCCACTGATCTGACAGGTTAGGGATCACAGCACTGTAGGGAACATGAAGGGCATATGGAGGCTTGCTTGGAACTGACCGCATGCACAGGCTGCTTGCAAAGTCTCTCAGCTGGCTTGATGCCTCCCCCTGCCCCTAAGCTCACTTTACAAGCAGTGCATGAGCAGTCCCAAGCAAGCCTTTGTAGGCAAGAAGAATTGATGGAAGCCCACAGTTTCAATGCTCGCAATACAGGCAAGTTGCATTCATTTGACCATGGGATCTGCTCTTTCTGTAGGCAAAACTTGGTACCACCTGCACATGTGAGCAGTCCTAAGCAAGC
>CAOLHI010006096.1:0-43022 GCA_948474755.1 Ctenosaura bakeri | reverse complement strand
AAGAGTGAGGAAATAACACTGGTTCATAGAATGCAAACAACTAGACTATTAGGAAGGAGATATGCATATATTAATTTTAAATAATTACTATAAGAATTTATTTACCTGACCAGTTCATGCCATGCTATGTTTCTTGTTTATCTTGTGGAAAATCCATTCTCAATTGGGATACATTACTTACCATTTAAGATAAAGCTCTATCAGCAGTAAAGCAAAATAATGAAATAATTGAAAAAAATAATAAAATAATAATAATACACATTCATCACCATATTGCCCAAACACCAAATCACACTTATTTGTTCAACTGAGCCATCATGGATCTAATATTGCAGACTTTCTTTGTGGTATCAAATGCAATGCAGTCACTTCCAAACATGCTATGGGAAACTGAACAGTGTGCTTGCAAAAACTAGCATTCCTGTTTACCTTTTTATAGATAGGCACAAGCAGGGATCTGGTTGTAGCCTACTGTTGGCCTTCTCCACCGAGAAAAATGAAAAGAATTGTCATGGGAATTCATGAAGCGTAATTCCAATGCCCTGCCTGGTAGAAGTGGATGTTCCCTTTCTGCAAGGTCATCTTCATCATCTCTCCGTCTCCCATTTCAAGCACACTTTGTGGGCTCATGAGAGGGAGTGATTTCATATGCCTCAAATTCCTGTACAAGTATTAAGCACCCTTGGATGGAGAATGGGGAAAAAAATCTAGCTTTTACATTTTGGCAGTGAGTGCACATGGAAGATCAAGCTTATGCATCTCTAGTCAATTGATCATTCAGCTAAGAACAATCAAGATTAAAGTAATCCTCTCTAGCAAGTTCAAGTTATCCATATGGATGGGTGAGCTAAGCCAGAATCATCCTACTTACACTTATTTCCATATTGTTTTCAACATTAAATACTCCACATGTCATGTGATAACACATGGACAGTAGTCCTACTCAGACATTAGCTCAAGGTCTTCATGAAGGCCCAAAGAGAAAGACGACAGTTGTACAAGGCGGGCTCATCATTTTTAATGATTTGGCAGAAGATCTGGAGGAGGACTTTAATTAAACTTTTTAATGACCTTTTACCAGAAGAAGAAGAATCAGAATCACAAGTTTTGTTTTGTTTTTCCTTAATAAAAGCATGGGTTTTTTTGAATACAGGTCAACATTTTTGTTACTACTGCTGCTGCCACCACTGCTGATGATGGTGAAAATGGTGCTACTCTTTTCACTCTTATGAAAGGGCAATGTACCTCAAAATGATTAATATTTCCCCCTGTGTCATTGTATCATTGTACTGAGATACACTTTCTTGAGAAGGACAATAAAAACTATGACTATTCTTCTCTCCTTATCTTTGACTGATTGTTCACAAGATATAAGGAGTGAGATTGGGCATTTTTAGAAATATTTTTATAAACATTTTATTAACATTTTGAAAATAAATAAACATTTAAAAACTTAAGAACATTACCAATACATAACTGAATGTATAAAAGAAACAGAAAAAAAACCCTCAACATCTAAGGAAAGATAGAGACATATGAATTAAAAGTTGAAAAGTAACAGAGAGAAGAAAGAAGGGAAAAAGAGAAGGAAGGAAGGAAGGGAGGAAGGGAAGGGAGGGGAAGGGAAGGAAAGGAAAGGAAAGGGAAGGGAAGGAAAGGAAAGGAAAGGAAAGGAAAGGAAAGGGAATTTACCTCCCTCTTCCTTTAGAGTGAACATAGTCTATCACTTGTTCCAAGCTTCTCAAAGAATATCTAACCTTCACTTCTTCCCCCTCCTCCAATTCATACTATCTAAAATTACATTGTATCACAACATACTTGCACAATAGTAATACAACATAACAAATAATATTGGTACTGCTACATAATAATGCTACTAATTTTTCTAAGTGCTACTAACTGACTTACTGACTTTCATTTTCACTGGTTAATAGTTCCAAATGTATCTATATCATTACAAACATAATCCAGTATCATTATCCAAAATCTGCAACTGTATATTCACTAATTAAAACTATGAACCTGTTACATGTTTTATATTTCAATCCATCCATAGCATTTTATATTCTAAAAACCATTACAGGATCCATAGACCAATACATTTGTCATTCTAAATCTGTGACCATATTAACCTACTTTGTTCAAGTGTTCATCTTGAATTTCTTCTTCTCAGAAAAACATATTTTCCCAGACTGCTTCTACATAACATTTTATATACACTATCTTGTGACATCTTTCTACCTCTTTCTGTTTTACAGGGTAAATCAGCCCTCACACCTGACTTTGTAAAATCACAGTCCTGGGACAAAATCCTTTCTTGCTTTTTTTTCTGTCTTAGTTTTGTTCAGTTTGCTTACAGGTCCCAAATAAATTCATCCTCCTTCCTCTCTCCTTGGAGTGAGATCTGTCTTTCACTGACTAAAACCTCCTGACTATATATCTCCCTGGAAAGGGGGATTCTGTCCATGAACACTGCTCTGTTTCTCACCATCTGCTTTTGATTTTGTTTCACTTGAACATCCAGTTTTCTATCTTTTTCTGTATATTCTGAATCTCTCCTCTTATTTCTTGTTTCTCGTGTCTTGATGTCAATCATACTCTAGGGCCATTTCCACACTAGACTGTTAAAGTGCTATTATCCCACTTTCAACATTCTATGGAATCCTGGGGTTTGCAGTTTAGGGAGGGGCCTCAAAGCTCCCTCCCTAAACTGCAAACTCCAGGATTCCATAGGATGTTGAAAGTAGAATAATAGCACTATAACAGTCTAGTGCAGAAATGACCTAAAAATCTCCACATATTTGCCTTGTTACCCCTTGTAGAAGATCCCCTAACTGCTCCAGGGAAGGTTCAATTTGTTCACTTAGTCCAGCAATTATAGTGTTAATAATTCACTTCCCTGGAATCTGGTTAGAGGCTGCCAAGAGAACAACACTAGCTGATAACACTGGTGCTTTCTCATGCTTTGATCTCCTCTAGTGCTTTTTTGCCAGTAAAATGCTATTCACCCTTTTCACAAAATATATGTATTTTTGGTTCTTAATTCTTCTCTTTTTAAAACATTAACTACAGTTTTTAAGTTCAGCTGTCCTGGTTTTAGTGTGGAGGGTGGTGGGGGGATCTTTTGGTTAGAGGAAGAAGGCTGCTGCAAGAGGCTGCTCTGATTGATCTTATTCAGAAGAGTAATTCCCTTTTTTATTATTATTATTTCCAAGGTAAATGAAGAGTTCTTCTTTTAAAGCAGGTTGCTGGCATAAAGCCATCAGATCTTCCAAACAGCTGTTTTTCATGACAAGGTCAAGATGTTACTCCTTTGGTCCTTTCCATTCCCAGGGCATTTACTAAAAAGTAAAAGTGCATAATGGGAATTCCAGACCCAAATGGGTAATTCTCCTCTCCCCCTTTATCCAGAGCTGGGGAGGGGTAAAACTCCAGCCAGAGATCCCTCTGGCTGGCACACTGGTTAGTACCATTAAGCAAGAATGGGCTTCCCTAAGACTTAACAGATGGCTGAAACATTCAGTTGACCTTTCTCACTGCTTTCCCAAGGCTTCAGAAAGCAGCAGATTAAGAACAATGAAAGAGATGAATGCAATGATTAGCCGTCAGCTAATATCACATACACTAGGAGAACTGAGATCTTTCTATGATCAATTCTCCACCCTCATGCTAAGTTACATGATGTTTTATTTGTTGATAGCTTAAGTAATCCCAGCTGTTCACATTGCCATAAGCGGTAGGGGAGTGCTGAAGTACTTGCTCATCATATTAGTCTATAGAAAAAGGCCATCCTTTACACATCTGCTTTATCATCATTTTCTTGGTAAGCAAGCACTGAAGGATTATGAGACTGCCTTTAATTGATACACTGTGCCTCATTGTCTCCATTGCTGCTAACATAACATCACATTATTAAAACACTGCAGTACTTATAGATGAAGCATATTGTGATTGACTTTGGCACTGTGTTGGCTCCTGCTTGAAGCAAGCAGTGATCATGTAAAAATCTGGCTTAAGCCCAGCATCCGTTCACAGTAATGGGACGTCATACAAATACCAACATAGGGTGTTATCCAAACCAGCTGTTGTTATTAATTTCATTTGCTCTAAAGGAAGACATGATTTTCACAGTCTGAAAGGATTCAAAAATGGATAATTATGCCCATTTAGTGATGTTTAATTTCTGTTTACTTACAAATGGGAGGTTTATCCATATGTCAGTGGTGTAATGTAGCCAAAATGAGAGCTGATGTTGTCCAATGAGTAAAATTGTGGACCTGAACCAAGAATATTCAAATCCATGCTCAGTTGGGGATGGACAGATCTGACAAACTCGTTATTACAGAGATTGATATTTTCAGGATTAAGTTTGTTCTATCTCATTGCTCCATACATTTGCAAGATTCATATTTTTAAAGTCAACATGGGCATTTGCACTATTGTGTATGCACATTTTCTAAAAGTCCAGGTTTTGTCCAAATACTTTGAACTGATGTAATGCATCATTTTGGGTACACTTTTCAGTAATATGTACATTGTTGTGTACATGTTCCCCCAAGGAGCTGTGTTGCCAGGCTTGGAAAAGTACAAATTTCAGTATGTAACTCAGTCTCAGATCAAATTACCAGCTCAGGAGGCGGGAATGCTCTAACATTGTGTTAAAAAAATTATCCTTACTCAGTGGTTCAAAAATTTGCCTCTTTTGTGAACTGTCTCCTTGTTGTTGTTGTTATTATGTGCCTTCAGGCTGGCTCTGAGCTATAGCAACCCTATCTCATGGTTTTCTTGGCAAGATTTATTAAGAGGAAATTTTCCATTGCCTTGCTCTTAAGCTGAGGGTGATTTGCCACAATCACCTAGTGGGTTCCCATGGCTGAGTGGGGATTTGAACTCCAACCTGAAGACTACCTAGTGACTAATATCTGAACATTTTCCCCTCTGAGTTATGCAGTTACAATGTAAATTCTACCATTTCTGATTCTTTGTTTTTCATTATATAGTTCTTTAAATGCACACTGTAGCCATGCTTGTATATTGCATACATAATTGAATTGATTGAGCATTATTCCTAAATCTGAAGCAAGATCTCTCTAACAACTATAGCCATTGTTGCATCTCATTTTGCTGTGCAGCAGTTTGCACATTTGAGTTATCAATTTTTCCCACCAAACCAAGGAAATAATTTAAAAGCACAACATTCCTGCTGCCTCTATCCACAACACCAAATAGGTGATGTTTAAGAGTGGAAACTGCTATTATCTGTAGCATCCCTATCTGACACACACACTCATGTCAACTGAAAAACAAAAAGCCAGTGTAACTAGACCAGTCCATGCATTTGTGATATGTATCTTTTCTGGGAGGTTTTCCTTATCTCATTGTGTAGACATCTGGCCTAGTAATCTGATGTTTTGTTGTCCTTGTCAAGCATGATGACTATTTCCAAATTGTAATCTTTTAATCTCGGGGTTTGTTATGTCTAATCTTCCTAGCTATTTTATCTCTCAGCTTCTGAAATGTGAAATCAGAAGACATATGAGGGAAAAGTGGGAAAAGAAGTAGTATATATTACTCCCTATGTATGAAAACCTGGTTGCATCTTGGAACTATTTCTACTTAATTTCTCCCTGCTCGTAAATATTTCTTTACCACCTCTGTCAAGGTGTGACTCGCATGAGAAACAGGCCTGTTCTCTCTGTTGTCTTAAAATTGCTCTGAGCTGTATAATGCAAGTAGGTTGCAAGTAATCTATGATTACTTGGGGGGTGGGGTATTACTATTATGTCACACTATGGACAGGGCATAGCTGCATATTCATTCAACTGAGTGAATGGGCTCCGACATACCATCACACATTCTTCAGCCCAGTGAAATATTGTCTGGCTTCATCAAGGTGCACAGAGCTGGGAGAGTTTTCTCTAAGGTGCACAATGGTTGCAATAGTTCCTAATAAATCTAGCACTGAAACTTGCCAGCAAGAGAAATAAGAAAATAGCAACAAAAGAAACAGATCAGGTTGCTGAATATGTTCCTGTCCTTTCTTTTTACAATTTAGGAAGGTTGGGATTAATTTGGAAAATAGCAAAGCAAAGCCCTCTGATTGCTCCCACAAAACCCATATTTTTTTTTCTTGTAGTGGATTATGCTTTGTTGTTGCTGATGTTGTTGTTATTGCTGCTGCTGCTTCTATTTCTACTGCTGCATTCAGTCTCTTTTGAGGGATTTCTCATGTCACCCTCACCTTGCCCTGTCAACCAATCCTCATGAAGAGATTTATGTCATAACAACATACAAACTGTCTTCCTGGATTTGTCTGTCTTCTGTGTTCCTAAGATTTTAGCTTTGTTCAAGTGCCCAAGAAAGGTATTAAATCTTGGGGTTAGTAACCATAAGCAAAAGTTTACCTGATTCCTCCTCCTACCAGTATGAATTGTTTTTCAATCTCAACAGGTTTCTTTCTTTCTTTTTTGTGGGAAAAAGATCAAAGGATTTGGGTAGGGGCACAAAAATACTGGTAAAAGAAACAGAGTAAACAGACAGATAGAATTAATAGATAGATGGTAGATGGATGGATGGATGGATGGATGGATAGATAGATAGATAGATAGATAGATAGATATGCAGGCCATTTCCACCCTGTACTGTTATAGTGCTATTATTCAACTTTCAATATCCAGTGGAATTCTGGGCTTTGCAGTTTAGGGAGAGACATTTAGAATTCTCAGCTTGATAACATTTTGGCCTCAGTAAACTACACACCTCAGAATTTCACAGGAGGTTGAAAGTGGAATAATAGCACTATAACAGTATAGTGCAGAAATAAACACAGACAGGTAAATATCTAACATAAGGAAATGGGCAATATCCCTGAATTGTGTAAATATGGTCCATATAGTATTCATGAACTATGGTTAGTACAGGTTTTCACAAAAGCACCAGGGGCCGTTAGTTCTCTGTCCTTTCAATATAAGCGCTAGCCCTGAATCTCAGACTACTGATGTTACTGTAGCCAGTAACTTGACATTAAAGGGAAGGGGAAGATTTTATCAGAATCAGACGCTAAACTGGATGGACTGGAGACAAGAATCTGATTTTATTCTGAGCCAGAGAAGAACGAAAGGACTCTTCTTAGAACTGAGTGCTATGAAAGTCACATCCCAGCCCTAGATGAACAAGTTTGTTTGGTTGGCATCTTTAATTTTCAGAGAGAAAGAGAAGTTAGATTAGGAAACAGTAGGTGCATTGGCTTTGCTGTCCCCATCAAACAGATCATTTACAGCAAGTGAAGCTAAGCAGAGATAAACCTATCATGAATATCCATGTTGGCACAGGGTCTGTGCACTGCTAAATACCTACAATTTATCTACATAATTATAAAGTACATATTTATATCACTCTAGCTTTCTCAAGGGAGTACAGTGTAACACCCTCACACACACACACACACACACACACACACACACAGTTCATCCTTACAATAATTCTGTGAAGTAGGGTAAGTTGAGACATAGGCCATTTCTTCACGACACCATTAAAGTGCTATTATTCCACTTTCAACATCTTGTGGAATTCTGAAGTTTGTATTTTACTGAAGTCAATGAGCTGCCTGGCTGAGAATTCTACAGGCCCCTCCCTAAACTGCAAACCCCAGGATTCCATAGGATGTTGAAAGTGGAACAAAAGCACATTAACAGTGTAGGGTAGAAATGGCCATAGTTACTGGTCCAGGATTACCCAATAATCTCTGTGGCAGAAAAGAGACCTTCCCTGATAGAAGTCCAGCATTTTAAAAACTATACTACTGAAGTCCACAATTTTAATTTGGTAATTTCATTTTACCTTTGAACTTCCCAACAGCTAATAATGTCTTAGTGCACTGCTTTGGGGGATGTTCTTGTTTAAATTATTCATTCCCACTGAGACAATGAGTAGTTTAAACAGTTTTCTCCCTGTTGAATAAAATCTCTTCAAAACTATGCCTTTTTCAAAGACTTTTTGCAATGAGGAGAAAGTTTATCTCCCAGTCTTATCTCTTTCTTCCCCCTTCCTTCACCAGTGGCTGGCAGGAAGTAAGTAAGGGGACAACAGCCTAGTAAGGAAGCTCTCCCATTGCCAACTGTGATATCCATAGATGACTGATGATCTTTGCTTCCCCACTTCCCCACCTCCATGGCTACAATGGCCAGCTGGAGAAAAGATGTAGGTAGATTTCCTCTGCCAATACGACTTGAGCCTCAGCTGGCTACCCTCCCTGTCCTCCTGCAGCCCGCACAAGAGATGCCATGGCTGTGTGGTCAGGACAGAGCAGGGGGAGCCAATAGAAGAGGCTCAACCATTGCTGGCTATTCCAGCCAGTGACAGGTGATCCACCTCACTCAGCTGTCCCACTCCTTCCCATTGACACAACCATATATCTCACTGGAGGAAGGAGGTGGAAACAAGGAGCGTGTAGTGGCAGTGCAGCTGAGATGAGATGGGGAGGCACTAAATGCAGGGGGATTTCACTTATTATAAGCCTGTGCCTGCCAAATAAGCATCATTAAGGACCTCTCAATGGTCTTGAAATGCTCTTTCTATCCCTAATCACTGTACAGTGTGCCATCATCAGCGAGGGAAGAGAAGGAGATCTTTCCCTTTCACTGTGACTAGGTTGCTGCTCCTGTTGCTGATGTTTCTCTAGTAAGTAACTTGGGTTTAAAGAAAAGGGTACAATGTTTTCATAATCAGTAAGTCAGATGGACTAGAGAGGGAAAGCTGAGAATTCTTCTATCTTTTGTTTTCAAGGGAAAAGTGAAATTGGCTTGATGGATATCAAGTTGGTAGGTTTTTTAAAAGCCATTTTGGCACTACATTGTAATAGTGCTATTATTCCACTATCAACATCCTATGGGCTTTGCAGTTTAGGGAGGGGCATTTAGAATTCTCATCCTGACAGCTCTTTGACCTCAGTAAACTACAAATCCAAGAATTCCACAGAAGGTTGAAAGTGGAATAATAGTACTGTGATGAAATGGCCAAAGTGTTCCCCATGGCATGGCAAAAGAAAGAAAAATGGCTGAAGAGAATGAAACAAATACTTTAGAAATGTTTTTTAAAAATGTTCATGTTGTTACCCTGATTACTGGGGGTCCTGGGAGGGACACCTATATGTGTTACCCTGAAAACTGGGGGTCCCGCGAGAGGCGCCCGACTTTGCCAATTAGAAAGATCAAGATGGGGAAATTAGACTCAGAGCACTGGTTTGACATGAGAGAGGCAGGATAACTTAGCAAGACCTTGTAACCCAACGTCTATGGGTTCCGGGCAATGAGCAGGCCAGATTACAATGATAACAACTTTATTAAACACAAGCAAGGTAAATCAAACACACACACACACACACTAACTAACTAAAAGAATAAGGAAAAGAGACTTGGGGAACAACGGGTGATACGACACCTGGTTGCGCTGTCCTGCAGAATCTGGAACGATGAATGACGGGGCTCAGCGTTGGTTGCTAAGGGGAATTCTTGAACCAACCGGCAGCAGGTCTGGATGGCAGCTCAAGAGGAACCAACAAGGTCCCAAAAATGGGCACTTTTTATAGGGTGAAACATGCCTGTCGGCTATGGCAAACCAAGTGGGGAACAAAAGAGTTTTGGTGCTAGACAAAAGGATCTGGTGAGGTCACTGTCAGCATGATCAGATTAGCGTTGAAAGACAAAAGAGTGGCCGGTGAGCTAATGGTCTTCTCCAAAGGGATGGTTTGGAGGGAACCTGTGCCTCTATTGTGGAGTATGGGTATGGGAGTCCCCTGAAGCTACATGAGGCTTGGGAAATGCTAGCTTGAATGAGGAATGGAATTTGAACAATTAGTCAGCTGCAACCAGTAGGTGCTTGTTTCAGAAACCAACCCAAACACGTGCAGCGGGGCTGCTGAGCATGGTCTAGGAATTAAATGATATCAAATGATATCGGGGAGTCCCTTCCTGGGTCCCATAGCCGTCATAACATATGCACTCTCAATTAACTGAGTTTGGGGGAAATTAGCAAAGAGCACAAGCTAGCAATGTGAGAGGCAGGGCAACACAGCGGAATCTTTTATCCAAAGTCTGCAGAGTCAGGCCAAGTGAAGGAGCACACCAAATTATAAGAATAATTGAGATCTTTATTAAATACAGACAAACAGTGTATGCAACACACACACTCAGATAACTATAGAAAATAAAGGTTGGAGTGGGACAGAGGGATTTTTGAGAGGGATTGTTGAATTGGATGATACGACACCTGTCCTGAAGCCTGGATAGATCACTGTGAAGGTCTGAAGTTGCGCAGCCTCAGCCAATATGACTGAGGGGAAGGCTTGCCAAGCAGAGTGGTGGCAAGACGGGATGGAACTCAGGAGCGATCCAAGGATGGTCTCGGAATTGGGGGGTTTTAAAGGGAGAAATGTAACCACAGACTATTCTGTACTTGAGGAAAACAATGAGTTTCAGGCACGAGACAAAGCTTTGGAAAGGTCAAAATTTAACATGATTGCTTTAGATCCGAATTGACAGTGGAGTAGGCAGTATACAAATGCACGATGCTTGATAGTTAAATGTTCAGCTTGTCAAGTTGCCTGCTCCAGGCAGGGATCTCTTTGCAAGTAGCGTGCATACATAATAGAGTGTTTGCAGGGAGGTCTCCTAAAGAGGTGATCTGGCTATTTCTGGCTTTTCTGTATTGTGTTGGGATATTGCAGCGCTTAGTGGCCGAGCCTAGTTCAGTGCTTGTCCGGGGGCCTCACAAACATGTGGAGAGGGCTGGTGGAAGAAAGCCAAATTATTGATATCAGAATGATATCTATGTCACCTTAAGTGCAGCACAGACATTGCAGTAAAAATGTATAGACACCTTGATTTATGCTGCCGTTGTTCTAACATAAGAAGATGTCAGCAAGAATAAGCCAGAAAGAAACAGTGCTCTTACACAGCACAGAATTATAAAAGTGATGTGAGGTTACATAAATTTAATTGACTTTGTATTAGCTAAACACACAGCAAGTGGGAGACAAATGAGTTATGAAGTTATTCTATCATGGTCTTGCAGTGTTTTTAATATAACAAAGGTACAGTAGCAACAAAATAACCTGAATTTGCCTATGTTTTGCCATTCCCCAGACTCTTTTGTAACATTTCAAAGGACTATTGCTATTATAGGTATGAGAGTCACTGAGTTTCTACAAATTTACAAAATCCTGTTCTTAGGAATGTTATACTTCAGCATGACCACTGAGAAGAATCCCAACCAAGCAGATAGAAGCAAAGCTTCCCAGAGCTGTGGTGAATCTAGTGAGGAACACATATGAGCAGTAGCCCAGTAGTCTCCTAGACCTACAATCCTTCATTCCCCCCACATGATCTCAATAGTTACCATTCATTACTTTGAGGATAACTGAGGTAAGAATGTTGGTGGGGTGATCAAACCATGTCCAAGACTTTGGTCACAGCAGGCTACCATGGCACAGTGAGACAGAAAGAGTTTTCACCTTCAGCACAGAAATGAAGCACTACAGGCTTTTTTCCCCATTGTGTTTGCCATATTTTATATCATTTCTCTTTGTGATGCTAAACTTGAACATACAACAAGCACAACAGAACAGGCTATCTGATTGCAAAGACACAAACAACCTATCCAATGCAATGTTCTTAACTAGAGTTTTCAACCAGGCAACAGTTGCTGCATCTTTTTGTTTTGTTTTGTGCATATTACAAAAATGTGTGTGTGGGGGTGTAAGTCATGAAAATGTATGACATTTCTTTGATACAGCTTTCTCTAAAACCCTGCTATCTACCTGTGACATTGTGTGTGTCTTTTGTGTGTTGTCCAGTTTATCACATGTGACAGATCCAAGCTATGATTTACCTCCCTAAACAGAATTTCTGCATATGAAGGCACTAAAATGATGACCGTAGATAGCTCATGGACATATTCTCCCCATCCTTTGGGGGAAGCTGTTCTTCAGTTTATCAGCTGCCACTGGTGAGGGCAATATTTATGGACACTGGGTGACCCACCCTTCACAATGAGAACAAGTATCAGTGCCATCTATCTTGTCTGCATAGAGTTTACAAGAAATTTACAGCATTCAGCTGCTCTCTCAACAGGCATGCTGTCCATCACAATGAGACTGGTTTTGCTAGTTAATAGTACAACTGAGTATTAATTATCCTTGAATGTCTGATGTCAACAAACAAAACAATTGCAAAATGCCCATGAAAACGATGGAAGATTTAGCAGATTCTTAGCTGTTAGTTGTGCCCATTTAGAAGATCTCTCAGACTGATGCTTCAGATCATGGTCATTTTATACAACCTTTCCATCTTTTTTTTTTTTTTTTTGGGGGGGAGGCTGGCAACCTTTCACACTAAACAACTGTAGCACCATGATTCTATTTTAACTGCCATGGCAACATCCTATGGAACATTGGTATTTGCAGTTTGCTAAGGAATGAGAACTTTCCAGCAAATTCCTAAACTGTACGTCCCAGGATTGCATTGCATGTTACTATGCATTTAAAGTGGAATGACAACACTGTAATTACACAGTGTGAAATGGTGCCTGGACTTTATTTATTTGAACTAGACTAAGGATGTAATATTTTGCTAACTTCATTCTTAAAGAAAAGAACAAGTAATTCTAGCAATTCTAGTAGTTGTTCCAGCTGTGATAAGGTCTGCACAATTTTATAAGAGTATTCATAGTTCTTATTTTGTGCAAAATTCACATGGTGATTTTTTTCAGAGAAGATAACATTTTGTAAGCAGAAAATAGCATTTTCTCCGCAGATTTTTTTTCCTAAGAAAATATTATTTTCGATGCACATAATATTGTTTCCTATGTAGAAAGAGCTGCAGCAGATGTTTTATTCACCAAAAAAAAAAGAGGGAAAAAAAATAAATGTGCATGTTATATTTGTGCAGAAAACAGCATTTTCTATGCTGAGCAAAAATGGCTGGAATCCCTTCTGCACTACATTGCACCATAATAGTTACTTAGTGAATACTAGCCTGAAACCCCCACAATGCTCACTTACTGATCAACAGATATGTAGATCAATGAGAACCTCTTCCTTTTTTGACTGAGAAGTAGCTAATATTCCCACCCTTTTGCATGACTGACATATATTCCATCAGGCAGAAGCAGGAACCCTGTTGCAACCCTCACATACCACAGCAGCTTGCAAGAGTGGTGGTAAGAACATCAGTCAACTGCTTCATGAGTGACAAGGGGATACATCCCTATTGACTGCAGTGGCTGCTGCCTGAATGGAAGGACATAAAGATTGTGGCTATGAAGCTGTTACAAATGTGTAACTCTCAGTTACACATTTGGAACTACTGAATAGGACTCTGGCCCACATTTCTGTGCAGAAGTATTATGGACTGATTCTTCATATAAGTTGTGAACTGCAAAGATTACAATCAATCCAGGTTCTTCCTCATGGGAATTTCCCAACACACAAGAAATGTGTGCGTGTGTGAATATTTTTAAATACGCTGAAACTCAAGGAGCTTTGTCTGGAATCACACATTTGAACCTCTCCCCCAGGATCTGGAGGAATTAGTCTTTGCCAGATAGATTATCTTGACCAGTCTTGCTCTCACTTTCTGTTACTGTGAAGGAAATGGGAAGGAAAGCGATCCTAGGAGGCCTAGAAGACCTAGCACCAAGTCTAGGAATGGTACTACGGGTTTCCACTTATTCTTCAGCATGAAGACAAGACACTGTTAAATGTTCTACCTTTGTTGCTTAAGTCAACACCTTAATCCTAAATAAGGGCAAACAGAGATTAGCCACATTGAAATAGATTAGAGAGGTTAGAAAGCATTCAAGCTTGAAGCCAGGCTGGAATTTGCAAACATCCGATGTAACGGCCAGGACCCCCAAAATATGCAAAATATTCCTGTTTTCTATTATCTCCCCAAACACCCTCACACTTTTAGTAATTCTCTTGAAAGTGAAAGGAATTTGAAAAACTGGCGTGATGGCCTTTCTTTCAAAGTAAAATAAATCTTTGTAAAAATCAGAAGGTGTGTCAGGGTTTGGGCTCTCTAAAACTTATCCCATTGAACGAAAGGCTCAAATAGGAGGGATTCTACTTCAAAGTGTAGTAAATACTGTATTTTTCGTATAATCACATCTACGATGGTTAAAAAGATAGTAGAATTCTACCATCTCAAAATAAAACTATTTTAGAATGGTGGTGAAAGGTTTGCTTCTGAGATTTTAAAGACCTACTGTCCATCAGAGCAGGCGAAAAGTAAGACCACAAGAAAAGCCAAGCTAGATCACACAAAAAGCCTATATATTTGTGCATTATATTCACGTAGTGGCTATACAGTTGCCTATAAGAAACTTATAGTGAGTACAATAACATTCTCAGGTTGAATTCCCCAGTAACTAGCAATGAAAGGCATGCTGTTGATATGTGTGTGTTTGTGTGTGTGTGAATGTGTGTTACCCCAAAATGTGGGTGACTCAGGAGTCCACCTGCAATGCCAGTACCTCCATGGAAAAGTGGAGAATTATTAGCTCAAAATTAGGAAACCAGCAAGAGGGTGGGGGGTAACCCAGTAAAATCTTTCCACCAATGTTTACGGGGCTTCACAGGGAAAAAGCAGCCAGAAATCCAAAGATAAGATAAAATATGTTTTATTCAGGGAATTAACAACCACACGCAAGACGCAAGCACTCATGCAATCATACAAGACTAACTGAAGGCAAGAGGGAGGAAAGGCAAGATAGCAAGGTTTCAAGGCAATGAGGGCAATAGTTACCAATGTGAAGAGAAGTGAAGAAACAGCAATGTGGCTTAGACTCACACCTAAGGAAACTATTCATTCAGGAATCAAAGGACAGTGTGACTACCAGCAAGTGAGGTACTGCGAGCTAGCTGCTCAAAACCGAATTTTTATAATACCTGATTTCTACTGGGGTGGCATGGGTGTGAATGGCTCTCTGACTGAGTAAGCAATTGAGTTTGCAGAAAAGACAGTGGTCTGGAATGGGCATTAGTCAACAAAGACCTAATAAACATTGCAATATCTCTGTAATGGTTGGACAGGTACAAGTACAACAGAGAGACTTAGAGATCTATGGAAGGAAGGGTTGAAACAATCAGTGGTTTGGTAGAAATTTCCCTGTCACTATTGTCCAAGAGCAGAGTTGTTACAGTTAACTTAAGCCTATTATCCCTGGTGTTACCTGGTAATTTCCTATTTATGACCTGGGTATGCCTAGAGGGGATCTCTGAACTGATTTGCAGCACACATGTTCAGCCAGCGTCTTCATCTTGTCCAGCTTGGCCATACAGTCACATCAGAGTACATTTGATTTCAAAGCCAATTAATATCTCTTGCCAATTAAATCATATTTTGTCAATTAAACCATATCAATGTGTGGGTGTATGGATGCTAACGTGTGTGTGTGTGTGTGTGTTTAAACAGATAGATAGATAGATAGATAGATAGATAGATAGATAGATAGATAGATAGATCGATCGATCCTGACCAGCAGCTATTAATGGGCCTATCCTCCATGAATTTGTTTAACTGACTGTTAGAGCCATACATCCTGGAGCAGTGAATTCCACAGGGCATTAACTATATGGCCCTTTTCGCAGCGCCGGTGCTTGCGCGAAGGAGGAGGGCGGCTAACACGAGAACCCTGTCCCACAACGCCGCCACTTCCCCCTGCTTCCTTACCGCACATGGAGTCTTCTTGTGCGACGGGCGCTCTTCAGCCACACCCCCAGCTTCCGCAGAGCCCCCTGGGAGCTGTAGGTGCCGCGGGGGGCGGAAGCAGGGAGGAAGCGTGACAGGCCTGCCTGTGATGGCGCTCCGCACTCCGGTAAGTGCGGGACGCTGCCGGGAGCCTTGCACGAGCGCTGTTTATTTTCGCTTCAAGCCGAAAATAAAAAAATCCGCGCTCACGCCGCTTCAGCCCCGTGAGCGCCGCGGAAGTGGGAGTGCGTCGTGCAGAGCGAAGCTCCCACTCCCGCGAGGCTCACAGGGCTATTTCGCGAGGGAAAGCCTGTGCAAAAAGGGCCTATATTGTGTATAGAAGTGCATCCTTTTAGCTGCCCTGAATCTCCCACCATTGAGCTTCATTGGATTATCCCTTTCCTTAGATTCTCCTCCAAAATGAGAGGAAAAATATCCACTTTGTTCACATCAAGTACAATTTTATATAGTTTTGTTATTTCTTTCTTTACTTGCACCTTTCCTGGATAAACAGCATTAAAACAATATGAAAAGGAGGGGGGAGAAATGTGGCAGCACCTTCAAGACTAAGGTTTTAATTTTAGCATGAGCTTTCATGGTTATGGCCACTTTTTTCGATATAAAAGCTGCAAATAAAAACTGGTTAGTTTTAAAGGTATTGACACATTCCCTTTTCCCCTTTTCCCTCCCTTTCTACATTTTATGCTTCAAAATACTAACATGGCTACTTCTTTGAAAGCCTCAAACATTATAAATTTGCTTCTTAACAGAGTCACTTCAATGTCTTGAACATTTTGGTTGCCTTTTCCAACACCATTTCCATCTACAAAAAATTATTTTTTTCTTTGTGGTGACCAGATTGATGTATAGTATCCCATATATGATCTCAACACACATTGCCCTAAGGGCAGCATTATAAGGAAGATACAAATGATTTTTTTTTTCATTCTTAATGTCACTGTGTGTGCTTTAACACGTTAACAATTTCTGATCACTTCTTGCTGTATATTTTGGGACTTTTTTTTTTTGTAAAATATGTTTCTGCAAAAGCACACTTTGTAAAAAAATAAATAAAAAAAAATACAGTTTTGTCCAAAAATAGGTTGGGATTTCACAAGATATAATGTTTGGTGATAAAACTTTTTTGGCAAACATATTCCAAAATGTGAAAAATCATCCAAAAATGTACAAAAACTTATGATCTCATCCAGTGGGTAGAAAACATCTGAAATGTTTATTTCTCAAATGTAAGACTGCATTAAGTGTGGATTTGCATTGCTAAGTTTGTTTTCCTTTTTTTTTTTAAAAAAAAAAAAGCTAAATATATACAATGTGGAATTTAGTTCTTTTTATAACATCCACACGTTATGTAAAGCTTTTTTTTCAAACGTTTCATCCCAACTATTTATTTGGACATTTACTGCACTGTCTTTTTAAGATCTCTAACTTTATTATAGAGGGGTTTTTTTGGGGCGGGGAGGGGAGATTGCCCCAACATACTTCAGCTTAGACTTCCTTGCATGAGATTTCATTCACCATTTTAATGCCCATTTCCCTGTCTGGAGATATCCTTTGCAGTTCATCACAACATTTTTCCCTCCAAATAATTTTGTCATCAGCAAACCTGGCTGCTTAACTACTCATCCATGACTGCAGGTTATTCATGAAAATGTTAAAAAGCAGCGAGTTAGTTGTTTGACTGAGTGCAAGGCATGTTTACATGTTTAAGCTGATTTAAGGCTGACTGGAATGCATATAGAGAAATCATCCTGAAAGCAAACATTTCAGCTGAACTGTTCTAAGTTGCCTGCTGGAAATAGAAAGATTTGCCTTCTTTACAATTTGAAAAAACAGGAACTCTGTGCTTCAAAACATTATTGTGTTTTTGTTACAATCCCATTAAGGTTTGTTTTGGCAAATCCTAGAACTGCACACAATCTTTCTGTAATCATTTTGTCAATGTTCCAGTTTGCTTTGAGACCCTAGAGATAGGGGCTGGGTTGGCTGTTAAACAAATAAATTAGTTTGTGCCTCTCAATCAAGGTTTAGTCATTCAAAGCATGTACACAGTCAGTTCAGTGAAGCTGAGATAACTAAGAATCACAAAGGGGGATGGGGTGCACATCTGGAATCACATCTGTATCAGTAAACCACGTTCCCTGCAGAATCTGCAAAAAAGGTTTTGCAAAGATAGTTATGAGAGTGATTACACTTTCATCTTAGCACAGTGAGCACAGTTCCCACTATGGTGGTAAAACTTTGGCTGGGCTGCATTTTTTCTGACTTTCAGTGAAGGTTCACATTAATTAGAAGTTCCACATGGGAAAAAAAAAGCACAATATTTTCTTGAGATTAAAAGCTAACAGGCCTTGCTTCTATACACATGTGAAGATCTGTGATTTCATCAATGCAGACTGTCCTTCCACTTTTGCTGTATCTGTATTTGCTGCATCCATCACCTGATGCCCAATCTAATGTTGAAGAGCTTCTCTGTGCTGATCTGGGCTTGTCCTCACACGGCAAATAAAATCTGCTGTCCAGACCATACTAAAAGCCTTAGTATAATCACCTTCCTAAGTGCCACTGAGGTGGCAGAGTGAGGCAGGCTGTCTGGCTGCCTCTTCCCTTCCCTTCAACAAAAAATAGTTAAACAATGTGTGGAACATTTTTAAATAAATAAATTGACAATGCAATTAAAATATTTATAACACATAAAACATGAGATAAAGATGCAGTACAACCCATTAAAAGACCTTTCTGCCACACTGAAGGCCTATTCAAATAAAATTTTCTTTCCCTGCAGGAAAAAGGATATTGTGAAGGAAGCCAATCTGGCCTCCCATAAAAAGGAATTCTACAGTGTGGGCAGTAGGGTTGCCAGAACTAAGAGCCTTGTCCCGAGTCTCCAGCTTTTATGTTTCATTTCCATGTGGGAGACAAGGCTACAACCTCTTCAATTTTGTTGCCTGTAAGATGAAAAGTCTGTGTGCAGATCTCCAGCACAGCTACCAAAACTTAGTAGAAACTTCACACAATAAACAATAATTAATTTATCTGATGCTAAAACATAGGAAGATTCTGCACGGGAGCCTCTGTGTTTCCTTAGTTAGCTTATTCCTTTCCTCTAGTCATTGTGGTGCCAGGCCTCACCCCCTGCTCTGCATTCACTTTCTGGCTAGAAGCAAATAGGTTACACTAAAGGTTCCTTATTCCAACTCTCTAAGTAAGTGAGGAGGAATGATCCCCTCATTTCACCTTCATATGGGAACAGCCACTTTAGCTAATATGTTCTGTGTGTATGTGCATTTGAATGATAAGGTGTGAGCAACTGTGGTTGGTACTTAATGCACAATGCTTTAATGACATCACTAGGGGTCATACTTAGGTCTCAGGTATTGGCCTGGAAAGCTCAGGTCCTGAAAGAATCCTGAACTGGCAGTGCCAGGGAGCAGACACCAGACTCTCCCCTATCTCCTCCCCAATCATATTTGTGATGGTGGTGAGACAAAGAGAAAGCCCTTCCCCAAAAATGTTAAGGTTCAAGTGGGCCCATATAGACAGATATCTTTGTGGAAGGGAGATATCTGTCTATCTATCTGTCTCTCTAGAGACAGATAGATAAAGGTGTGTATGCACACACACACACTTGCACACATATTTGCACTAAAGAATTCCCATTCACATGAACTCTGATCTGTAGTTTGTGGTATAATCCAAGATTTCCTAGCTGGACAGCACCTGAGAACCACAGTTTCCTCAAGATGTGGCCAACCAGGTCATTGGTTGAAAGAAAATGAAGCTAATATGAGGACACCCACCAGAGATAAGCATCACTGGATCTTAGGAAATGTTTTCTTCAGTGGCCACACCAGCTTCTGGATATCCTTTAGATGCCATGCCCTCAGTCATCTTCCTCTCTATTTGGCCCCAGTCTGCAGAGTTTTGGTACAGGCAGTAGAGAAAGGGAAGTTAGTTTTTCCTCCCTCTTGTTGCCATCATTACTTACTTGTTTAAAGGAAGGAGATAAAGAATTAATGGCAGCAAAATGAAGGGATTTGGGATGATCATCCACTTGAGGTGTGGCCTTCAGCAAATTTCCAACAACACTCAGCAAATTCCATGAGGCCAGCTTTCCATTTGTTATTTTTATGACAAAATTATGAATTTTCATCTGTTCATAAAAACATTTTAATATTAATAATGAAAAAAAAGTTGAAACAATTTAAGTAGAATTCCTCTAAATCTGACATCTGAATGTCAAGTTTGAGAAGCTTCCAGCCTCCTCAATTACAGATTAATTTCCAATAAACTCGCATCTCCTTGTGCATGAGACTGCAACTTGTAAGTCCATGACATTTTCATATTTTACTGGGTCCATCATACAATCCAATTCAACAGTATGCAAACTAGATTCCTTTTATATCCTTCATTTTAAACAAAAGCTTCTTTTTAGAAAGTCTATAAGAAGCAGATTGCAAATGTGGTAGGAAGGGAAGGGAATAAAAACATGGTACCTACTAGGCTGGTCTTTTACCTTCTTAAGTCATAAAATGTAGGGATAAATGATATGTTACATACATCCTTAAATGCAAAAGATTGGAACAATCTAACTGGGAGATTACCAGAATATAGACCACTGTGGACAAACTACCACTGTCTCAGAATAACTGCAGTTAGAGAACCAGTTGGGACTGTTAAAAGGCACTCTGTACCAATGAGGGCTACTTGGATTCCAGTGGAAGAGGTGGGTCTAAGAGCTGCCAGCTTTTCCTATCATGTGAGTGCATCTCCATTTGAAGTGGGTTGAATATCAGTGCTGCAGATCCGAACACCATCTACTCAGAGCATACCCATCTTTTCAGAATTCAATTCTAGGCTTTTTTCTTCTTTTCTCTTCACCCATCCCACACCCAAGCACTAGTGCAGTGCCTTCAGAGCTTCATTTGAGCCTGAAGACATTGGAGAAAATAAGTACAGAGTGTATCCAGTATACTGCTGTCCTCGCACTCCAAAACACATTTCAGGGTGAACCAGAAGTTATCCAAGAATTTCTACCACAGAATGTGGGGTGCTGCCTTTAAGGCTGGTATGAGAGAGAGAGAGAGAGAGAGCACAAGCACAATGTCATGGCTTTCAGAGTAGAACTAGGGTTGATATGCAGGTCTAGGCTCTTAAGCCCTCCCTGGTTATACCTCTGGCTTGGAGGAGTGCAGCATATACTACCTCAGTAAGAAACAGCTTGTTTGTGTTGGTAAAATCAGAGTAGATGCTTGACTTAAATGAACTGCAGTCTTTTTAGTCCCACTAATTTGGGTTGTGGTTTGAACCATTAAAAAAATATTTTTTCTCTTGTACCTATTCAATTTTGGTATTGTCCTTAACATGCTTTAGATTACAATTAATTTTCAATGTGTTTTAATGACACGGAATTCAAGAGTCTGGTGATCTATCGGATAAATACATTGTTCATTTATTCCCACTTCAGCTTTCATTTCTCTAAGAAACGTGGAGAGGAGGGGTTTCATTTCTGAGATATTAAAAAGCACATAGTTTGAAAGAAGTAGGTCTGGGTAAATGGTTTGGAATAAATCCAAATTGTATCACGCATGAAAAGTAGAGAACAAGAAATAATGCAAGAAAATATTTTTTCTTGCTATTTTAGCCATACTGTGAGTCCAGATTTATTGGAAAGCCAAATCCAGATTTTCTTGGGTGATTGAGCTTTTCCTCTAGGTTTGACTTCAGCATGCCCTCATGCCAATGTGTGATGCCATAAAGTGTCACATGTGATGGATATGGCTTTCTGAAAAACACAGAAAGAGCATTATGAAGGTTTTGTGATTTTGATTCGTTTGACCTAAAATTGCAACGTACACAATATATCCATGAAACCCTCTGATTTTAGAAGGGTAAAGTGATTCTTTAAAAAGTGTGGTTTCTTTCTTGTCAACTTTGCAACACTCTTCCATAGTTTTCTAAGATGTTGTTCAAGAACTGCAGTCTATACTGAATACTATAGCTATTATGAAAATAGGCAGGGCCACATTCTTGAAGGAAGACATTACAGAACAATATTTATTGAAACTGCAATTTTAACGACATAGTACAGAACTTCAGTTCTAATTATTATAAAATGAAATAATCCAAATATATTTTGACATTTGGCTATAAATACAATTCATAATCAATTATCATATTAATTTGAATCTGACTTGATGAATGCATGTTTTGACCATCAGTCTTTCATAATGTTTTGTATCTACTGAGTTGTATCCTGAAACTTACAAGGAAAATCTGCTATTCAGCTGGGCCGTAATGAAAAGGAGCATGAATTTAGTGGCAAAATTAAAGCTGTGGCAAAGAATTTAATCCATATTAATCTAGAAGAAGATATCCTTATGCATTCTTGTCAGGGCCCAATCACTATGCCATATCTGTGTCTGTGTTATTGGTGTTTGTAATCTGTAACCAGTCACACCTGTTGTGATGGAGTGTTTTTGTTTGGTTCTACATTTCCCCTTCCATTTTGGAGCACAACTTATCTTGCTTGCTTTCTGGTTCACCTGTTTTGCTTCCTGGCCCCTTGGTCTTTTCTTGACTGGACCACTGCTCAGTGAATATTTCCTGGAAGCTAGATCCTAGCTTATTCATTTGGAGGGGGTTCTGGCAAAGACAGCTGGCTTTGTTTATAGCTTTGAATTCTCTTGGATGTTTGGATCCTATCTCTGAACAATGTAGAGCATTCAGTCTGTGAACTAAGAATTAAAGGTCTGTTATGGCTCAGATTCCTTGATATGGGGAGTTTCAGACATTTTGCAAAACTAATATTTTAAAAATCTCATTATAGAGACCTGTTGGCCTTTGTGTCTGAAAGGTGTATCCTTTGGTTGAAATCAGAGTCCACCGAATTTGCCAATTAGTTAATGATCACTGTTTTCATCTTTAGAGTGAGAGTTGCTGCTCATGTTCAGACAGAACATTATATTAATTCACTAGCATATAACTCTCTCTAATTTATTTGTTTACTCAAACGTAGGCATGTGAGAGCCTGGTCAGTATCTGGACGATTACACATGGAAAGGGTAATTTAAACCCTACCTTCTCTGAGCCATTTTCTTTCTGAAGTCACATCCCTCCAAAAAACCCAAAAAGTCTGATATGACACCATTGAAGATTTTTCAAAGCAGCTGTCAATACTGTCACATTTTGAGGAGGAAGTAGATAGGGAGGTCAGTTAAATATCCCTCCCTCATCTACATGAGTGTGTGGTATATTCTTACCTAATTCTAGCTAAGGTTTCCAATATCTCCAAATGATTCTCCCTGGATGCTAGATTCTCACAGGAAGAAAGAATACTTTGCATGCATATTAAATATGATGAAGAATTTGAGACAGGGGAGACTATCAGGATTGATGAAGTACATATCATAAAACAGTATCCTTATTTCACCAGCTCATCCATTCCCTCCTCACTCAAAAGCAATTAAATTTTGAACGTGACATCCTAGAATGTTCACTGATGAATTTCTTAAATAGCAATTTGGTGAGCGCAGAGTCCAATCTCCAGGGTTACAACAGGGGGCTAGTTCTAATCAGGGCTGTGCCTAAGCCAGGCTTTTCCCACTCAAGGCCTTTACTGTTTGTGTGTCTTTCAGTCATATCAGCCACTTTAACACAATTGTTCACTGCAGGATCGATGGAACTATAAAAAGGAAAACAACATGCTTTCCTGTTCAATAGACTATCAGCAGGTTTCTGAGTTGGCAGAACTGAACACACACTGTACATACTATACTCACACTCAGCATTCATCACTACCATTACTTTGTATTGTGTATAAGATTTTCCTAGAATTGTGTACTGGTTAGAGTTTCAGAAAAGGACTAGAGAGATTCTGGTTCATCTCCACTTGACCACAAAGATGAGAGAAGCTCACTTTGGGTCAGTCGCTATCTTCTTGTCTAACATACTTGGTCAGCTTTCTGTCAGTCTAAAGGAAAGATAATGTGCCCCACCTTGACCTTCTTAGAGCAAAGGTGGGACAATCTCATCAAACCTAAGGTGTTTACTTTCCTTAGTAAAACCAATGGGACTTTAATCATATGCTTACCTTGTTTTACTTGAAACCAACAAGGTTTGAAGTCACTTATATAAGGTTATAATATGCCCTTTCTTTGTGAAGAAGTACTATATTGTTCTGGGAGTTTTGATGACAAGTGCATAGGAAAACTGATTGAATTGCTTACACATATTAGATAGAATTACCATTTAAAAACAAAAAGAAAAGAAAAGAAAGGAACTGATGAAGATCTAAAGAAATACCTTTTTAATGCTTAACTTAGCTAACATTTTAGGTCCCCCCCTCTGTTTTGCAGGTTGCAATGACATATTTTAAACTGCAGTGTTCTTAAAGTTCAAAAGTCTTTTGTAAGACTCTCTCTCTCTCTGTGTATGTGTACATATATGTGTGCATGTAAGATTCAATAAAGGGAAATCTCTTTTTCTCTTTCTCTCTCTCTCTCTCTCACACACACACACACGTCACAGGAACTCACCTATTGACTCAATCTGGAATATCATTAAAAAAAACAGATAAGGGTTGTTGTGTAGATTCAGTGCTCATCATGCTCTCGTTATCTCACATTTCTTCAAATTTTTCAAGATATCTTGAAAATTAGCTGTTAGAATATATTCACACAGGGCTATATCTATGAATTTGTGTATGTGTGTGCGTGCGTTTTAAACAACCTCACTAGCATAAAAATCCTTAACTGGACTTCTGTCATAACCACATCATTATTTTTATTCTCAGCTGCTGCTTCTTATCTTGTCTTACAGCTTGTCTTACAAGTTGTCATTTTAGATTTTTCATCTGTAATTGCTTTGTTTATATGAAGTTGTCTTCTCAGAATGAATGTGTGGCCTGTCAAGTCTGCTTAACCTGGCCATCAGAAATGATGCTACTTGATATCTCTAGTCATATCATGGCTTTGTCAAGACTTGAGCTGATATAATGTGTGAAATTTTAATAGACAGCATTGTGTAATGGAGAAGCACTGAACTACTCATGTTCCTAAATGTGTTGTCTTTTATAAGAATGTAGTGATGTATTCTGATGTTTAGTCAAAGACTAGGAGCACACATAACCAGGTGTGGTGACAGGAGTGGTAAATACGAATTTCTCTGACAGTCTTTCTGAAGCTGCTCCAGGTTGAACAGGACCTTTGATAGTGACAAACTATGGACTTTTCCGCACTTGGTTTTTAAAATGGGGCGGTGCATCCTCCTGCAAGGACATTCGCATTTGGGGGTGAACTGAGTTTGGACTACTTACCATTTGTCCGGACTTCAGCCCACTCCAGAATGTCCAGAACTGGTGGTCGCCTGATTAAAAGAGGACTTTCAATAGCACGGCGCGCCCCAGTCAGTCGCTCTGTGAAGTATAGATCTACAGGCTTGCGCCAGCACGACTCTGCAGATCTTCCAGGGGCGGACTTCCAGCTGGCGAGCTTCTCCAGTTGGTGGAGAGCCTCCGCCAACCGGAAGCCTCCATTTTCATCGTCGGAGAGTGTGTAGCTCGGGCGCACGCTGCTCTGGACAGTCGTGGATAGTCAGGGGGGAACGTGCCAGTCTGGTGAGTAATGGACTGCCCCATTTCCTCCCCAAAGTGTGGAAAAGCCCTATGACTCAGCATTGGCAGAGCTTTCATTCACCTCAGAGAAACTGCAGGAAAAGTATGATACCTTGACCCCATGGCTGTGCATTCACTGGAATGTCCCTGCCCATAACCAAGTGGAAACACTCTAGCTTTGTTCCTGGATCAATTCCTGTCACTTGTACCAGTTCAAAATATTTCTGAGTGGCCTTTAAATTTGCATTGATAGTCCGGCTCTTAAAAGGTAACCTGACAGCACTGAAAGAAATTTTAATAAATCTTTCAGTCTTCCACAGCACCATTTTTCAGGTAGCAATGAGACCAGAATTCAGTTGTTTCCCAGTTTAATAGAATAAAAATTAATACTTCCTGAATTAATACATGAACCAGACAACTATTCTCACGGTCTTCTGAATTTTATTACGGAAGTTTTATTTTTTATTTTTTATTTTTTTAAAAAATACATTTTGATATGGGATAAAATGTATATGAAAATACTTAGGGAAAATAGCATCAAAAAGACATGTATCAAGGGAAGTTACTTGGAAATAATGCTCATGTCTATAAAAAGGCATACAAAATTATATGCAAACTTTCATACTAACTTTTTTAAAAAATGAAAATGGATGCAAAAATGAATTGACCAAATAGTATTTGAAAAAAATGTGTTTGCTATGGAAAATGAAATACATTTGCCCATCCTTTATTTCACGTCCATCCCTCGTTCCACATGTCAACTATAATGTGGTGTGAATTATTCTGTTGTCTTTTCATGTGTATGTGGAGGGGAGGGAGGCTCCTAAATTCTGTGAAAACTTTTATATTTTTACTTTTAATGGGAGGGGATTTCTACCCCATTAGAATGTTGTGAACAATGGAAAAAGTGTAGACATAAGGCATTACATATAAAAATGACCTTGCCAAATTTTGTTTAAAGATTTCTGTTCCTTGTCTTATTTACAGATGCTTAGTTCTATTGTATCCATATTGTGGAAACAATAGAAGCTGGGGGTGAGGGAATAAATATTTTGTCTGTTTTCACAACAGACAAATAACTTGTTTATTTTCACATTACTACAGTTAGCATCAGGTATCTTCACACGTTTACAAATCCCTTTCCAATAGTGACATTTCAAAACCTGCTTATGAAACCAGAATATTCTTTTTCAGTCGGGACAATTCTTTTTAAAACAAAGCAAAATTTTGTACAAATCTAGATTTTGAGATAACTTTAGCATCAACTGCATGTTTCTTCCACAATCTTTCCTGGCATATAAGAAAATGTCTCTGAAGTCAAAAAAATTGCAGTTTCACCATCCCAAATGCGGTCTCCCAGTATAGCCTTGTACAGGTATGGTAGAGTTTGATACAGCCTGCTAAGTATGGAATGAAGTGTTGCCATTAGGGCACAACTTTGAGGCAGAAGTAGTAAGAGGAACCCCGAAGATAGCAGAACTGGCTAACCATTTTTTTTTTTTCAAGTAAAATGAATCATCAGTTAAAATCATTCTTGGCTTTATTCCAGATTTAAAGTTGCTATTTGAGCTGCTCAACCTTCTTCCCAAAATAGGGTCAGCACCTTGGATAGCCCCTTTAAAGTCTAGAATGAAAGCCAAAATAGATACACCACGCCCTTGATATGGAAGCCTATGGCCATCCGAAGACCCCTCATCGGAACATGTAGTTTGCAGTCCTTCCTTCACCATGTAACTTAGGTTAACACATAAGTATACACCACACATGCATTCACAAGTATGTAACACAAATGGGGTGGGGAAGTTACTAAGGTCCAAGTGAACCACTGTTCATGTCTGGAGAAGAGTATTCACTATGGTGAATCAAAATGTTTGTCAGACATTTCTTAAAGTCATTTGTTTTGTGCCTCTTCTCTCCCTCTCTCTTTTAACAGTGGAATTGGCTGGAGATCGTGGTTTATGCTTGTGATGAGTGCCATACATTTACAGGATAAACTACTGGCACATGAAGTTATAGAATAATGCCATAAAGAACTTGTAGACTAAAGTTCTGAGAATGCTGTAGATGATAAATTAGCTGTGATTGTCAGAGTAGGATCAGGCATGTCTGATCAAACTGGAGAATGACATTTTCAGTTTAAATATATCAGCCTATGTACACCACAGATAATATGTATACAGCTGTAGTGAATAAAAGATCAGTGCAAAGAATGGAAAATAGGAAAGGTGCCAATAGCTCATAAATCTGCAGTATAAACACAGACTTAATATGTTTCACAAGGCTTTAATCAGACATTTACTCAACTCTAATGGGATGCTGTTTTAATACTCAACATACATATTCCCAATATATGGGCAAAGACCATCTCAGTTAAAAGCTTTTATTAATGCTGCATTTATTTTTAGCTGGCATTGCTGTTTTAAAAATAGATTTGATGGTATGCTGGCATCTGTTTGGAATTATAACATTTAGAGGCATATAAACATGGCAAGGGCCAGAGTTCACTTTTTACGATGATAGCATCCCAAAACATAATAGTGGTAATGGGTTTTTCAAGTACTAAATATATTTTATAAATGGGTCTTATACTTATGTGCTATCAGTTAAAAAAAAAATTACCTTTCATTCTACCACAGGCACAATTAACAAAGCATGTGACAAAGGAGCTCCTTTTTCTGAAGTATTTTTATGGGAGCCATGTCTAGCCAACCTGCCTTTTCTCGTATTCTTTTTAGCTGGACATTGTCATTGGGCAGCAACATTGTCATTGGGCAGATGGTCAAGAAGGGCTGGAGAAAGGCCTGCAGTGTTGGGTTGTAGCAGTGTGTCTGCAGTAAACAATGAATAAAACTTGAGCTGGGAGGGAGTGGGACTGTATTCTAGGTGATCTTACTGTGGGTGCACGTGCTTTTGTACAACGGGCTAAATAAATGACTGCTTCCAGAATCACTTATTCAGCATGTGTGAAGAGTAAAACAGAGAAACAGAGAAAGTGGATTACCCTGCCTCACCTGCTACTTTGGCATATTGACAAAAAAATAGAATTATAGATCTTGCCACAAAAATGGAACTCTTAAGGAAAGTGAAGACTGGTGTGAGAGAAAATTTTTCCCAGAATGTATTTTTGGAAGATGCTTTCTAGTGATCTCTAGAAGATTCAAAATGTTTTCGTTTACTTATGCAAAGTTTACTTGACCTATCTGTTTCATTTCACATGTGCACAATGTTAGTTTTGATTAGTTAGTTTTGGGGGGCGGGCTATAGGAACCTACCCCTGTGGGGTTTTTTTTCCCTTTGTTAATTCTATCTCTGGTATCAAAGATTCTATTAAAGAAATAAAGCCCAGAAACATACCTATTTCATCAACTGATTGCTGCTTTTCACTTGTTTGTAAGCCATCCAGATGGATAATTCTAAATGAATAGCAGTAATGGGGCTAGTTCTAGTCGTAGGAATAACAGGACAGTATACTGAAAGTTGGGTTTCTGTGACATTGAAATGTAATTGAGTTAAGCAGGCCAATACCCATTTACCTTATAGTAATTCTAACTGAACTCAGAACAATTTACTTCATTGTAAACATTTACAGAATTGTGCCAATAACCACCAGCATCTCAGCAATGCTTCCATTCTGGAAAAAAATCAAACATAATGTTTTTTAGTTCCCTTCTGTGAGGCTGGAAATGTCACATCCCACCGCTGCCACCATGTGAAGCTGGAAAATGACCCCATGAGCTGCTGGGATGTATTTTCCAGCCTTTTATGATTTTTAGCTATTAATTCATCTTCGCTGCCACCACCCGCTGAATTATGAATTATCTGGACACTTGGACAGTACAGCGGGACTCTGTCCAACCACGTACATCCCTAAGATTAAGGATCTTCCTTTTCCCCCCAGTCTACCTAGCTTGGCGTGGGAAGGAGAGAAACAGGGTTTTTTACAGAAAGTATTTATTAAAGGTAGGCAAATAAACAAGGCAAATTACCACACATGGGAAGCCCCTTCCTCCCAGGCATGCTTAGTTACAAGTAGTTACAAAAGAACAGATATGGAAGCACAGACACATTCTTTAGATCAGCCAGCTCCAAAATAACAGAAAAGTCCCTAACGCAACTAGATAACTATTTCTAATTACTCACAGTTGTTCCTAGGCTTAGATGTTCTAAGAGGAAGGGCCAGGAGGCGAGGCCTATGGCCTACGGCCTGCAGCCTGCTACTGGCTCAGAACCCCCCTCCATGAGGTTCCTGGGTTGTTCTTCTTTGTTATCCCTTTGTTATCTCTCGGCCACATGGCCATGCAAGAAGTTTTATAACTTCTCCTTGGAAGCATCTGGAAGCATCCTGAAGATGCTCACTTCCTTCCTTTTTGATTGGTCAGTTCTCACCCTATGACCTGTGATGCTGACCCACATGACCTATGATGCTGACCACATACTAAAATGTAAGCTAATCCCAACACCTTATTAACCCTTGGTTTACCTGAAGGGGAACTGTCCCCTTTTTAGCTAAGTCTAGATAATGGGAAGCCCCATTATCACACCTTCCTCAAAACTCCAGAACAGATGTCAGATCTCAAAAAGCTAGGTCAGACTTCACTTTTCAATGGAATGAGAGGTCAGTGGTGTGATGTGAGGCCACACTGAGTCTCTAGACACTTTGCAAATTAACTTAGATGTTCTGTATGCAGACGATATTCAGTCCAGCCTGAAAATCAACCCTTGCCCAAGCTCTGGTTCAGCTGGAATGATGGATTTTGCCTTAGTTCAATTTCTTTTCTGTCTGTTTTCTTCTCAACAGCTGATCTAAATCATTTTCATTCCATTTTCATTCCTTTCAAAACCTCTCAAGTTATTGTCCACTTTCCCTAAGTTGCCTTTAAGAGGAACCAATTAAATTCATGTCCTTGTAAAGTTAGCTCTTCTGGGCTTTTCCTTATTGGTGCATTATCGGCCCATTTTAATAATTCACTAGAAGATAATACTTGACCCTCCTTAGTTTCACTGATTTTAAATGCCTCTTGATGACAAGTCCAAACTGGTAACTTGCTGTAAAACTTTTGTTGAACTGTCTTCTATAGTTTCAGCAGGGCCTTCCAAATAAAATGATTATTGAAATCTTTATTTACTTTTAATTTGTCATAACATAGATAGCCATGCCATCCAAATCGGTTATCTTGTCCTTCTAAATCCAATATAGCAGATTTTTGCAAAGTTATCCAATCTCTAATCCAATCTAATCAGCATACTTGATAGTATAGTCTTAGAAAACGTACATCTAGACTGCCTCTTTCTTTGGAATTTTGTAGTATCTTCATTTTGATTATGGGTCTTTTACCTGCCCAGATAAATTTAAAGACTTCTCATTCCCATTCTTGACAAGGTTTATCACTCATTAATTATCATCACATTCTGGAACAAAAATTTGGAAGGATAGACATTTTTATTGCATTTATTCTACCCAGTAAATTGAGTTTATTCCATTGGAGAAGGACTTTCTTGATCTGAGTCCATATCTTCTGATAATTGCTAATAAACAGTTCTTGGTTCTTTTCAGCAGTTATAATTCCCAAATATTTAACTTTGTTTTCTATTTGGAATCCTAAGATCTCTTTCAATTTTTCTGCTGCATATTCATGGTCAATAATAAAGTTTTTCTTTGTTAATTTTAAAACCTACTATGTGTCCAAAATCATTTAAGATTTCTAATAGTTTCTGAATTGACTCTTTAGGTTCCTCCAGAAATACAACAAAGTCATCCATGAACACTTTGAGGTTCAATTCTTTTTTCTTCTGTTTCACTCCTTTAATCTGTAGTTCTTCCCCTATTGCTCTATTCAACATTTCTAAGGCCATGATGAAAATTAGTGGAGAAAGAGGACACCCTTGATGTACTCCTTTCATTATTGAGAAAGTTTGGACTTTTTCTCCATTAATTATCAGAGTAGCTATTTGATCCTGATAAATTGTTTCGATCTAATCCTTGAAATTAGTTCCTGTGTTTAATTCCTCCATAACTTTCTTCATAAAAGCCCAGAAAATATTGCCAAAGGCTTTCCCAGCATCGAGAAATACTGTAGCTAACTTTTTCCCAGGGTTCTTAGCAAAATATTCAATGATGTTTAAGACTACTCTTACATTATATTTCAAAATTATATACAAAATTATTCAAATTATTATTAGAGATATGGAACAAGAAATAATAGAAGAAACAAAAATTAAAACAACACAACAGTTTTGAATTATTTAGAATTATGGAAGCAAAAGTAGTGTGGTTCTGGAGGGCAGATTGAGAGCTGACAACCTCAACATACCTCAGAAATAGACCCCCTTGGATCTTGCCTAGCATTTGGGTTAGAGCTAAATAGGAGTCAGTTCTCTAGTCAGAAATACCTTTATTGAATTTGGCCTTTGAGTAAAAAGAAATTCAAGCGAGGTCAGAAAGTTTTCTATCATGGCTGCCAGAGAGCAGGTGATTAAAGCCTTGTCTCTCACCTTAAGTGTTCCAATTCAGTCTTGTGAGGTTTAACACCTCACCTCAAGTCTCCAGTGGCTTTGAGTTGACTTCACAAACATATCTCCCAGTTTAACAAAGAGGCAAAAAGAGGACAAATAAAGGGGGAAAAAAAACTTATATGCCAGAACAAGGTACTCCACAGAGATTAGTAAACAAGGCAGAGCTGCAGGAAAATATTGCAAAAGCATATTCTGTTGTTGGGTTTTGTTTTTCTTTAGCGAGGAACTGTAGCTGAAGCCTAACTTTGGAGTGCTCACCAGTGTCCAGATAAAACACTATCATCCTTTACTGTAATGAACTCTGCACTGACAAGTCTGTTATGACAAATTTTGTTTTTCTGGCAGTAACTTCAAAACTCAGTAAGATTTGGAGTCCCATTTAAAGACATCTCTGGTCCTGTCTCCTCGCCTTTGTGACAAGTACTCTCAGTTCTCATCTGGGTCACTAAATGGAGATCCCATGATAGGGAAAACTGACACCCCATTCATCTTGCTTTGCATGAGTGCTCTTTCTGTCAGGAGAACCACATAACAATGTTAGTTTTATATACTCTCAAGAAATGCAGACCCAAATCAGCTGCCAGGCATTGAGCAAAAGAAACAACACAGAGGTGAGAAGCAGAAGAATAAGGGGGAGGGGGGAACAAGAATGAAATTTTACATGACAACAGGCAAGCAGAGGAATGTGTATGTGTGTAATGTGTGTGTGAAATTTCACAGAAAAAAACAACAACATTCCCCATTTGTAAGCTTAAATTAGGCACACTAGCCTTGATATTTACAGGATATGAGAGGTGTTTTCCTCTCAGTGGAGAGAACAGATTCCAAACTGTAATGTATTGATCCTCATAACGATACTGAATTTATAAGTGAATGTGTTTCACAGACAGGTGCCTAGGTGTGACTGTCTTCCTGTATTTTTTGAAGTGATGTTGGAAGTGTGCTAACTCTACTAATAAATATTAAAAATAGTCTCCTTCAGAAGCCCAACATGAGAGCATTTCAATCTCCCAGGACATTCTGTCACTCACCTTAAAGTTGCACACTTCAATGAAAAGGTTTCAAAGGAGATTCTAAACTGAAAAACACAGAGCTAGAATTCATTAGCAAATTTGATCCTGTGGAACTCAGGTTTAACAAGTATTGGGAGTTGCTTTTCTATTACAGAAAAAATTTGTCCCACTTTGCACATTTAATACTACCTTCCCCACTTAATTTATCACCAGTGGCCACTTTTGAGGAGCAAATCAGATCTACACTGATTGGATCTTGAAGTCGTTTCTGCAGTGCATGTATCTTTGATATATTTGCTGCCGAATATCTTGTGTTCTCTTTACTTTTTGGTCTCACTGTGTTTAGAAAAAAACAGCTTTGCTTTTCTGTAAAGACAGGTTTGCCAGATTTTGAAACAGCATCTATAATGTTTCCTTTAACAGCATCTTTATGTATAGAAATTAGCAAGTCAAGCTTTTACATCTTTTGCCATACAAATATGGCTTATGCTTGCAAATTGCAGCACATTTAAGTTAATATAATGCAGCCAGTCCAGTAATTGCTCATGTGATTTTGACTTATGCATGTTGGATTTTATATAAATAAACCATAATTGGATGTCTGCTCCCTGTGGAAATGATATTGGAGTGGTAGAGGTGGGGACACAGGCATACAAACATCTGGTCCATTCCATACAGTAGAACAAATTAGGAAAAAGGTAATATTCTGGTCAGTGAGGTATTCTGCCTAGCTTCTTGGAATTGATCCTGCCAATACTACATGGACCTGGGTCTCCATTCATACAGCATTTGTATACAATCAGAGTTTCAGGGCCTCAAGGCCTTCTAGAGTTTGTAGTTCACTGAGGCCAAAGAGCTCTCTGGCTGAGAATTCTAAATGCCCCTCTCTAAACTGTAAATCCCAGGATTCCATAAGATGTTGAAAGTGGAATAATAACACTATAACAGTATAGTGCAGAAAGGTCCTTGGTTTACAATATGCTGATAGTACCCAGTTATCTTTCTCCTTTACATTGGTATCAGATGAATCAGATGAAATGCTGAGCCAGTGCTTGGGCTTTGTAATGTACTGGTTGGAACCCAAAAACCTCAGTCTCATTCTAGTTAAGATGGAGGCACTGTTAACAAGTGGCTCATCTCTGCAGGAAGATGTTGTTTCCCGTTCTATGTGGAATCATTCCTGCTCAAGGACTGAGTTTGTAGGCTGGAAATGTTCATTGAACCTCTTCTGTCACTGAATGAGTGGCTCCTACATTGTTCAGGAGCACAGTCTAGCTCATCAAAGGATATTTTCAATGCAATTGTCTGCAGGGCACATAAAGGAATGAGACACTGTTTTCTTCCATAAACCTCCTTATATGGGGAAATACTGGGTATGGATCCCAACTTATATTGGGATCCATACCCAGATAGTCTTCTACTAAATGAGAATGGCACATTGGCTCCAACGTCTTCTGGACAGAGATAAACTGTCTGTAATAATCCATGAGCTGCTATCCAGGCTGTAATGCACTCTATATGGTGCTCCCTTTACAGGGAGTTCAGTTGGGGTATAGTATGGAGGCCAGGCATTCAGTTTATGTAAGACCAAAACTGCACCATCTGCAGTGATTTTGCATACCATTTTGAGACCAATTCAAAGTGTTTGGTTTAAAACTCAGAACAAAGAGTGTGGGCTTGAGTTACTCTTATACCACATTCATCTATACCAGCCTTCCTCAATTTGAGATCATCAGTAAAATCCCCTTTTACCTGTCTACAAGTTGGAAGACTGATTATAGTAGTGGCCCCACACTGCTAGAATGTAGTTCCATTGTTTACTATCCAGAAACATGACATTTAATTTCAAAATTTAAATCAATCAATCAATTGTATATGAACAACACAGAATGAAAAAGTTAACAACTTTACATGTAATCAGTCAGGATCCTGAAACTCTTTTTTTCCTTTCCAAACTGCTGGCAGCTGCAACTAAAGGAACACTCCATATCACAAACAAATAAACAAACCATGGAGAACACTTGGGGCTACTTTCTTTATCCAATTACTGTTCTGGGTTTTTCTTAATAATCTAGATGTGAAGCTCTCCTCAGGTATGGAAGAAATTATTATCTTACTTAAATCATGAGTAAAAGCAGATGTCTTTTCTAGAGAAAACTCTTATTTCAATTATCTTAGTTTTAGCACAAGGAGAAAAAAATAATACAAAGAGGCACAAATTGTGTTTGTCCTAGCAACAAATAAAAAGCAAGACACTATGAATTAAAAGCCTTTTTTTCCACAGCTGGGTTCTGAGTCTGAGAGACCTTAGCTCATGTTAGGCAGAGAGTACAGTATGTAGCAGTTCACCTAGTTGAAATCACTACTCTCAATAGACTCCACGAGGGGAAAAAAACAGATACACATGTTATTCTAATTTCTGGGGTCCCATGGGGGATGCCTTAATGTGCTTCACATGATGAGGAATGGAACCTAGCCAGGGCATGAGCAATAGCAATGCAAGAGGCAGGGTAACCTAGCGGGGTCTTTTTACCCAGTTTTTACGGGGTCAGGCCAAGCCAAAAACCAAAGAAAGATGTCTAATAAATTATTTTAATGAATGAAAGTCTCATGCACCAACACAATCACTCACACACTCACTCAAGACCTATTAAGAAGCAAAAAAAGAGGAAACTGGATAGGGGAACTATTGAAGGGATTGTAGCTGGGGTAATACTGCACCTTTTCCTGAAGTATTTGGTCTGGGAAAAAGAGCAAAGAAGTGGAGCTCAGCACAGAGAGGGCTGAGGGGATTACTCAATGGATGGAGAAACAGTCTGATGGTATGACCGGGAGTGATCTGAAGAAAAGCTCAAAAACTGGGACTATTTGTAGGGGAAAGAGTACCTGGAGGGTTAATCCTTTGTCAGGGAGAACAATGGGTGTTGCTGTCAGCGCCAAGGCATGGCAGGCAGCCAAGAGCCGGCTAAGGCAGACAGGCAATAAATCAAAGGGCCTTACTTCAGCAATAAGAAGGTAAGGCAGCAGTAAATTAAAGAGACTTTTGCAGCAAAGATATCCCTGGCTGTTACTGCACAGCCAGGCAAAACAGCAAATAGAGTCCACATACCACGGAGCTTGTTCCACAGCCAGTCAGGCAGCATTCCAGGAAACAAGGCAAGGGCCCCAGAAGCCCAGCAGGCACACCCAGAATGGACAGTTGTCAGCCAACAAAGACCCAAGGCTGAGTGAGTGCTTTTATCAAGCAGGCCCTCACCCAGGTGCTACCTCAGCTGGAGCTTGATTGCTTGGAGTTTCCTATTTAAACACTCTGACCTTCTGAGAGCACTCTTTTGCTCCCGATGCTGCTGGTAAGTAGGCACCTGCTCTTGAATCTCTGGGTCTAAAGCAGCCCCTGGCTTCATTGCTGGGGCTGCTGGGGCTACTGGGGCCAAGGGCTCTGTGTCCAGGGCAGCCTCTGGGGTGGGCTGTGCAGAAGGCTCCATGGTAGTCTCTGGGGTGGGCTCTGCTGGTGCAGCAGGCTCCATGACTTTGAAGTCCTCTGGTTCAGACTCAGAGCTTGAGTCCTGGAGTGCCAGGGTCCTGACAGTTGCAATGAGAAAGAAGCTCCACAATGGCAACTTCCTTTGCATGATGGGATTACGACATGTTGCCAAAGTCTCAGGATCTTCAGTTACATTGGGTGCAACTTTATGTAAATAGTCCCTGCCTGACAGGATTTTATTGCTATCGATGCTCAACTTGGGGCAAACACGCTAATCCCCTCAAGTTGACTCCTCAGTGGCTGAGGACCTTTTCTCTACTGTGGGTATGCACAGCTTGAGGTTTCCTAGAGCTACGTGATAGGGAATTGTACTGTCCTGACCTAGATTTTGATTGTTCGGCTGTGGCTGCCTACGTGCTCATCTGGGTGACCTCTCAGGCACATTGAATCATATTTTAATATTAGAATTGTAGACCCTGGGACAAGGTTTTCCAGTGAGGTAACACACATCTGAAAGTAGATGGCTATTTTAGAAAATCCCCCACGTGGTTCAGCTTTTATATATTTCTATGACCTTCTTCAGAGACTGCATAAGAACATAGACATAAATCTAAATACATATTTTAAAGTTTAAAGCACAGCATATAATTATATATTAAGACATAATATATCATGCATATATCATTCTAATCTTTGCACACTGCTTTAAAACCTGTATATACTGATATGAAATCTAACTGCAGAAATTTCTGTAGCAAAGAATCTCATTCTCAATAGAAAATAAAAACATGTAGTCTCCAGGTTTTTGTTTTTTTAATATTAGCAGGTGATGGGAGGGAAGAAGGTGGATGGAAGAGGGATGGGAAAAGTTTTGAGTAAATTTATAAGAATGAGAGGGGATAAAGCTTTTCATCTAGTCCTTCAGAGATCAAAAATTTTAGTTTTAATTTTAAAATTCAGTCTTTTCCCCCCTTTAATAGAGTTTTCTCATCATTATTATGTACTTTATATGTAGCTCAGAATCAGGTCTGTTGTAGGATAATGATATAAGTTACTAATAAGATAAGTTACTAAGGTTGCACCGGTTTTATTGTTTCTTCTCTTTGAATGGTCTTCTCTTATACACATAAAAGAGATAACGACACTGAATTGCATCGATGACGAAACTGCTATTGCAAGTAGTAAAGTCAGCCAATGTGTGCTACTGATTGCTAATGTGATTTATGAACCCAGTAATTTTGGAAATATACCTGCAATAGACACAATGGCCATGGAGTATTCAATGAATGTTTATTTCTGTTTCCTGAAACTGCTACTCACCAAGATATTACTAATGTTTTTTGTTCTTTTGATTCAAATATAGGGTATTTTTTGACAACCTGGCACATGTTGTATTAGGTTGTTGTTGTTGTTGTTGTTTTATGGAATTCTGTGAAGAATTTGTTACCCTGATTACTGGGGGTCCCAGGAGGGAACACCTATATGCACTCTCAATTAACTGAGTTTGGGGGAAATTAGCAAAGAGCACAAGCTAGCAATGCGAGAGGCAGGGCAATGCAGCAGAATCTTTTACCCAAAGTCTACGGGGTCAGGCCAAGCCAAGGAGCACACCAAGTTATAAGAATAATTGAGATCTTTATTAAATACAGGGAAACAGTGTATGCAACACACACACTCAGATAACTATAGAAAATAAAGGTTGGAGTGGGACACAGGGAATTTTCAGAGGGGTTGTTGAATTGGGTGATACGACAGCTGTCCTGAAGCCTGGATAGATCACTGCGAAGATCTGAAGTTGTGTAGTCTCAGCCAATACGACTGAGGGGAAGGCTTGCCAAGCAGAGTGGCAGCAAGACAGGATGGAACTCAGGAGCGATCCGAGGATGGTTTGGAATCGGGGGGTTTTATAGGGAGAAATGTAACCACAGGCTATTCCGTACTTGGGGAAAACAATGAGTTTCAGGTGCGAGACAAAGCTTTGGAAAGGTCAAAATTTAACATGATTGCTTTAGATCTGAATTGGCAATGGTGTAGCCAGTATGTAAATGCACGACACTTGACAGTTGAATGTTCAGCTTGTCAAGTTGCCTGCTCCAGGCAGGGATCTCTTTGTAAGTAGCGTGCATACATAATAGAGTGTTTGCAAGGAGGTCTCCTAAAGTGGTGATCTGGCTATTTCTGGCTTGTCTGTATTGTGTTGGGATATTGCAGTGCTTAGTGGCTAAGCCTAGTTCAGAACTTGTCCAGGGGCCTCACAAACACATGGAGAGGGGGGTGGAAGGAAGCCAAATTATTGATATCAGAATGATATCTATGTCACCTTAAGTGCAGCACAGACATTGCAGTAACAAATTGTTAATATGATTGAAATGAGATTGCAATGGATTGTGGTCTATCTCATTTTTTTTAGGTAGTTCAGAATGTGGTATTTAAGGTGCCTTGTGTAAATCTTGAGCCTGCATATCATGTAGATACTTATTTAAATGAAGTTAGATTTAGTACAAAGGGTGGAAAATATTACAAAAGGGGGGATACTGTGTTTGTGCAAGAACAAATAAAGAACAAGGCAGAAGGTTGCTATTGTTGTTAACAGCCATCAGGCCAACTTTGACTTATGGCAAAAGAATGAGATGCCTCCAGGTCACCCATTCACCAAAATAATTGCTCAGGTCTTGCAGACTCAGCACCAAGGTTTCATTGATGGAATCTATCCACCTGTAATGTGTCTTCTCATGATATGCCAAACATGCAACATTCTCAGTTTAGTCATCCTGGCTTCTAGGGACAGAGTTCAGGCTTGATTTGCTGTAGGACCCATTTATTTGTCTTTTATGCAGTCCAGAGTATCCACAGAATTGTTCTCCAGTACCACTTTCCAGAGGAGTTCTGACTTCCAGTCAATTAGGCTTAATAGTGCAAAACTACTTATTGCATTATCTTTAAATTCTATGGGGATATTCTTCAAGTTGTATTTTGGCACAACAGTGCCAAAATAGCATTCTTCTTTAGCTTTACTTTAATTTTTGATATTAGCAGTTCATGTTCTGTGCTACAAGGTACTCTTCATTTTGCTTTTGTATGGAGTTTTCTCATTTTCTGCTTCCAATTATATGGTCTATTTGATTTCTGTATTGATCACCAGGTGATGTTCATGTATACAGTCACCCGTTTGGTTGCCCAAGTAATATGTTTGCAGTGAGCAAACCTTTGCCTTCACAGAATTCAATCAGTTGCTCTCCTGCTTCATTTTTTAATTCTAGGCCAAATTTTCCTGCAATCTTTGATTCTGCTATGTTTCCTACTTTTGAATTCTCATCACACATCCTATGATTAACAAGCAGTCCTGTTGTGGTGTGTGGTCAATTTCCTCCTGGACTCCAGCACAGAATCCTTCCATTTTTTCTTTGGCCACTATAGTACTGGAGCATAAACTTGGATTATGGATTATTGATGGCTTTTCCTTGAATTTTGTTGACAAGTTTTGGTCAGGCTTTGCATTATATCCTTTGACTGTTTTAGTTTCATCTCTCCTCACTATTAATGCCAACCCATTTCTTAGATTTTCATTTCCTGAGTAAAACACTGTAATTATCTGACTCAAAATGTCCCATTCCCGTCCACTTTAGCATTCTCACCATAAGTATTGCAATGTTTATACATTCCATTTCTTGTTTTACTATATCTAGTTTCCATGTTCCTATAATATGTGTTACGGAGCTTTGGACTTTCTTTTCACCATCAACAGTTGAAGTCCTTTCAGCTGGAATGCAGTTGCATCATCAGCCACAGTGCTACACATAGTTATCCTGTGCTCTCCCATTAACTCACTGAGTGCCATCTGATCTGAGAATTTCATATTCTGGCGCTATCTTCTGTTTCATTTTAGATTGCCTCATCATAGGGTATTCAAAAGGGGTTTACCATTCCTCTTTTTTTGCAGTACTAACAAGTATTAGTTATGGTGCCACTGCCTTTGCCTGTGAGAGATCCTCCACCAGTGTCACACCCATCCACATACCCACTGCTTTCCAGTACCTGATTGGCACATTTAATGTGCCTCCTCAACAAAAGCATGTCTGACATAGGATGTCCTAATAGTAGCACTGCTGCTGTCAGCATAGCCTCTTGCCTTACAGGAGCGTGCAGTCCCACCAATGTGGGAAGGTAGAGCCATTGGTGGGAAGGCATAAGATAATATGAATTAAAAGTCTGTTTTCCACAACTGGATTCTGAGGCCAGCAACCTCAATGAAGCTTTAAGTCATGTTAAACGCAGAACAGAGAATGTGGCAGTTCACCGGTTGCCTACTCCCCCAGTATTTCAGTTGGAAATAGGAATTTTGGGACACATGAATCCCATACTTCAATAGTGAAAAGCTGCAAAGGAATGCCCATTAAATGGCATGGGCTAATCAATACTGTTGGAAAAGCCAAATGTATTGAGACCATTTCACGCAACACAGGTATTACTGTGATTCTATTGTAACTGTCATTGTTCCACCCTAAGAAATCCTGGAGTTTGCAGTTAAGGGAGGAGTATTTAGAATTCTCACCCAGACAGCTTCTTTACTGCCTTACCAAACTCCAAACCTCCATATTCTGTCTGATGCAGCCGTGGCAGCACTGTAATTGTGTGGTGTGAATGGGCTCCAGGTTTGTGAAAAACTGACATAAATAGTATCTGATATCCTAATATTCACATTAAAGAGTGCTAGTTAGATGAACCATGTTACGAGAGACAAAAGCTTATTTTATATTTAAATGCCCTCCTATTCCCCCCCCTTTAAGAAATGAAAGCATTCAATGTTCAAATTAGGTTCCACATTGCTCTGGATTCTGAGACATCCATTCAGGTGCTGACCCTTATTTCCAACATAGGTTCAGAATCTGGTTAGCTCCTATACAGTCCAAAGCAGTCATGGACAAGCTGCCATTCAAACCAATGGGGGATTTCCCATTCAGCAGTACCTGTCAACAGCTGTCTCTGCTTTAATGGTTATGGCTCCATCCTAAGGAATCTTGGGATTTAGTTTAGTGAAGTCTATAGGATTATCTGCTAGCTAGCTCTCATCTAATCATATTAATTACAATTCCCAACCCTAAGAAGAGAAGGATTGAGGATTAAAGGTGCAAAGCTAATGGGTGAAAATGGCTAAGAGTCATCTGAATCTTCTGAAATCACAATCTTCTCATTCTAAAGATACTAGATATTATTTAGGGGGTGCTGTCTAATGTATGGCATAAAGTCTTCATGCTGCATCCCACAATTTCTGTTTCCACAAGGGCCCCAAAGGGAATTTTCCCCATTTTTTTTTTAAAAAGTATTTTTTGCCTAGATTCTATTTTCCCCTAAAATACCATCCATGTGCCATGACCATAAGGAATATTTTCCCCAATGCGCTGTTTTAGGCCCAAGAGAGGTTTTAAAAACAAAAACATGAAGTGATTTCCTAGCAGTTATCTGTGGAAAAATATTTTTTTTTATTTTTTTTATTTATTTTATTTTGCAGAGAGTGTAGCCTTCTAAAAGCTCCTGGAGGAAATGCAGAGCTCTGCCCTCTCACAGTTGCCTATCTTTGAGTTACAACTAGCTTCATATTGGCCTAACTTTCTGCTAGGACTGTGATTATGTCCCAGAGCTAGAAGAGGTTCCTTTTTCTTCACTTTTGTCTCTTCTTTCTGGGAGAGTTCTGCTAGCATATCTTCCCACAGAGCAGATTGGTCTGTTGGCAGATCTCTGAAATCACCAGGTAGAAGAGACTTATGCCTAATCCTATCCTCTTTTTTGCATTAGAACTGAGCTACTTGCCAGTTTCTGTAGCATGAACAGTAAGGATATAAGCAGTCTCATTTTTTCTTGCTCTCAATGGTAATGTATGCCTTTACACATCAGAGATACTCCATTAAGAAAATGGTCAACTATCATATTTCAAGAGGGGGAGGAGGAGAAAGTTGTTTAAATTTGGTTTTGTGAAAAAAACAAAAATCAGTGCAGAAAACTATTTTTTCCCTTAATGAACAAAATATTTTTTTTCAGATTTTTCACCAAAAAGGTTCTTAAAATATGAAAAAAATGTAAAATATAATCTCAACTGGTGGAAAGAAAACTTTGGCATTGTTCATTCTTGCATGTGATAATAAAATAAGTGAAGATTTACATCCGTAATATACAGGCAGTCATGGAACTGTAGTTCAGAAAATTCTAAGTACCTCACCAAAGTACAGATTCAAAGATCACTTGAGACGGAGCCATGACAAAGTAATCTGAAACTTCTATAACTTTGCAGTATAAAAACATCCCAAATTACTATTGGAAAAAAAAATCACCTGAGAAGCACTAGATTTCATCCCACTGACTGAGCAGTTTGCAATGAACTTGACAAGGTAACAATGTCTCTGCCCCCTGTGCTTTCTTGCTCCAAAACTCACACCTGATTATGAATATGAAACTTGAAAACTTCCTTGCATTTTTAAAGCATCATATTGTTTTTTCTATGTGCCTATCTAATTATTTCTAGAGGCTCTTTCCCTTGCTTTCAGATATTTCTTCTTTTCTTTCCAGAAAATTACTCACATAAACAAGTCATTGTTTAGCCATCTTCCATGAAAATGGTTAAGAATCCTAAGATTTTAAAT
>CAOLHI010006095.1:0-43135 GCA_948474755.1 Ctenosaura bakeri | reverse complement strand
GGACAAAACATTCTGCCCTTTATATTCACTTTAAGTTTGCATGTTCACGATATATGCTCCAACATTTAAAAGTAGACGAGGAACCTTTGCATTGCCCAGGAAAAGGGGGGGAGGGAGAGGGATGAAAGGCTTCATTAAAAAAGAGAACACAGCTTTTCAGAAAATCTACATATGTTGCTCTATTTGCATAGATGCATATTTGAGGGGAAATGACATAATTTAAATAGAAATGCAATGCATTTCACCACAGTGGCCAAGATTTCATGTTTCCGCAGAGTCTGCCCCTCTCCAGCAGCTGTGTACTGATGGACAATTTCAAGGTGCTTGTTCTCTCTTTTCGTGGTTGTGTAGCTTTAAAACTGGGCTTGGACTGGTTTGCCCTCCAGACGGAGGATGCACCCAATAGATTATTGCCTTATTTATTTATTTGTTTGTTTGTTTGTTTTAAATAAATTTTTATCCTGCCTTTCTCCCTAAATAGGATCTTTTTACTTTGTACAAAGAAAAAATTACTGATACCACAATCAAATGGCACTATAATACAATACAAAATACAAAATGAGAGGAATGGGATTTAAAAACAAAGCAGTACTAGGAGTGTCAATCCACAATTTGCAGATGAAACAAATGTCACACACCCAACCACTCAACCTAGAAGAGTCAGGCTATAACTACAGTCAGGCCATAACCAAAGTCCTAGATTTTTTAAAATTACATATACCCAATGGACAAAGATGGTGGTATCAGCTTTGGGTGAACTTCCTTGGGACCAGTGTTCCATAAACATGAGCTTATCAGTGAAAATGCTCGTTCCTGTGCTGTCATGTTCCAAACTTCTTTTGGGGGTCGGTTGAGACATAAAGAGAAAGCAGCTTTCTGGTACTAACCTCAAACTCTAAGTATATTCAACTTTGAGAGAAAAACCTAAGGTTTTGAGGTCCCAAAGTATCTTCAAAGAGAGAGGACTGTCCATGGTAAAGCCAATGAAATGAAGAGACACTTGTATGAACATCAGCATGGAAGCAGGATGGGGAGGCAGGGAATCAGCAATGAATTTTCAGTACAGTTTCTTTCTTTCTTTGCCTTGCTTACTGTGTTATGTGAAAAACAGTTACAATTTTGGCATCACCTTAGCCAAGGAGATTTCAGAAATATATAGATATATGTATGCAACTTTGACAGGCTGTTCTTTGTGATACCTAGCCAAAACTTCAGTCTTAATGGCCTTTGCTGTACACAGTTTGAAAGGAAAAGGTGGGTGGACTGAGCATCTTGAAAACAGGAACACTTGGGATTGGGCTTTTCATGATGACAAAGCTCTGAGAAATGTGGTAGTCCCAAAAGAAATGGGACATTTGGGTGGTATGTAACCCCAGTGGCCTCCTGTTTTGTTCTTGTCATCTTATTATTGTGCATACTGAAGAGATATGACTAACTCAACCACCTACAACTCTCCTCTTGAGTTCCTTTTAATGAGTGGCTTCATTTGTGAGAAATAAAATTACAGCGGCTCGTCCTTTATTATGACCTCTGCATGCACAAATGCAAGGTCACACAAAGGGTTGTGTCCCACTATAGTCAGTGGATGCAATATTCATGGACTCACAGTGTCATGGGCACACACATATTGCTTGGTGAAGTTTCTAAGCAAGTCACTCTTACTTGTCACTGGGTTTTTTTTTTAATTGTTGTTTCAGTGGAATTGCATTTTCTTTTGAAAAAAGAAAATCAAACATCAAAATAGAAGACTACACCATGTGATACATCAGGACTCCTGATGGAATAAACAAACTCACAGATTACATTTCTTGGTAGATCAGGGATATACATGTGGGGCAGCCACAATGAAATAGACTAAGGAGGCATGCACCAAGTATTGAAATATTCAATGTATACATTACATATCAAAATCCCTATTCAGGAAGTTATACCTGAATACTGTACAGGAGCACATGTTGGAGGTATGGTATGGGACTATGCATGTATATTCTTGCACAAACTGGTCTCCAACTTTCACGTCCCTGGTTTGCCCATGTTAATTAGAAAAACTGAAGGTTACCTCTAATCATGCTCACTTTAACATGAGTAGAAGCTTCCACATGACCAGAAGAATCCATGCTCAGGATGGGGAGATTGGAAATGTTGAAAGATGTGCATGGCCTCATCCCTCACATGCATGTTCCTTTAAGCTTCTAAGGCACAATGTGTTGGGACAGGGACTATACTTCATCTGAGCTATGTAACACAATATTCTAATGAACAGTATGGAGGACTTCCCACAAATATATGCTGACTTCAATAACAACATGGTCACTGTTCCATATATGTTGACTTGAATAGTACCACAGCCACTGGACTACTTGACAACAGAACTCACACAAGCTCCCAAAAACCACTAGGTCTGAAGATTCCTTCTCTCTCTTTTCTATCATATTAAGATACTGTCTCTGTGTCCCTTATCCATTGAATGACATTGAATTATCTCTTCAGATCTTCTACAGTTCCTTGATATGTGCAATGTATGACATCTCATCAGTCAGTGAAATACTGAATTCAGTTTCTGGTTTCATTGTCAATCTAAATATCATTCACAAACATCATTAAAAAAAATTGTTGCTCAAGCATTCTAATCTTATTCAAGAGTAGTATTCTTCCCCTTTCCCTTACTTAGTAAGTTATCTATCCATTCATCTATCATATGTGTTTCTTCCTCTTTCCCTTACTTAGTAAGTTATCTATCCATTCATCTATCATATGTGTTTCTATGTACATAAAATAGTAGGAAATGAAAGACAAATGTTAGAAAATATTTAAACATCAGAAAATATTCCAATGAAAGCTTAATGTTCCTGAGCCCACAACTCTCTAATGCTTAAAAGTATGAGTTTGCTGCAATATTTGCCCTAATGGAAAAAGATAAGTGGCAATCCTCCAAAGAAAACCACCAAGACTGAGCAATAAAACAGGGGGGGGAAATGCTAACTTGGCATTTAAAGAAAGAGGAGATGAAGCAAGAACTGCTGTCTGGGATAATAAAGAATTAACCACAAACCTCTTTTGTATTAAACACAAAAAACCATATATTAAAATAACATAAATCCTCAAATGTTCAAAGAGTTGTGTAATGCTCTAGCAGTTCAACTTCCATGAATCTTTCAGAGCCACAGAGTTAAATATTCACTTCACTGATTCTTCAAAATAAAATAATAATAAAATCAAGCGTATATCTTTCAGCTAGGCCAGAGGTCGTAGGATTTCGCCATATGAAACTGCTGTAGCTACTAGCAATTTCTGAGTGTTTTCAGTTTGAAAGGCAAGAAGGCAAGAAACAGAAAGGTGGTACAACACAGATTATTTATTGTACCCAGAGTACAAGACAAAGAGGTATATGTGTCTCTTGCTGTTATTATCTCCTGGAATTCTGGCTTCATCATAATCTCCAACATTTCATGGATGAAAATTGGGATGCATGGGGCGAAGCAGTGTCAAAGCATAATCAAGATGACAAAAGATATGAATGAGAAGAAGTACACCAACTAAAAGAGGCTGCAGCAGTTCGGTTTTGTCTGTGCCTGCTGGAAAGATCAAGACTCCAGCCTTCCTCTTCTCTCCCCTCTGCTAAGATAGTTGAGAGCAAACTTTTTTTGCAATTTGAACTCAGTTTGCAATAACTGAGGTAAACCAAGGACAAAGGGGAAATGTGGGAGAAGGAGGAGGGAGAAACCAAGACATTTTAGAATCCTAGAAGATACCACAGGGGCCATCCAGTGCAACCCCCTGCCATGCAGGAACACACCATCAAAGCACTCCTAATAGATGGCCATCCAGTCTCTAGAAACTTCCAAAGAAGGAGACTCCATCACACTCCAAGACAGCATAGCCCACTGTTGAACAGCTCATGCTGTCAGGAGGTTCTTCCTGATGTTTAGATGAAGTTTCTTTTCCGGTAGTTTGACGCCATCACTCTATGTCCTAGTCTCTGGAGCAGCAGAACACAAGTTTTCTCTATCTTCAATATGACATCCTTTCATATATTTAAACATGGTTATCATGTCACCTCTTAGCCTTCTTTTTATCAGGCTAAACATACCTAATTCCCTAAACTGCTCTTCATACATCATGGTTCCCAGACCTTTTAACCATTTTGATCACCATCCTCTGGACACATTCCGGTTTGTCAATATCATTCTTAAATTTTGGTGCCCAGAAATGGACACAATATTCTAGGTGAGGCCTGACGAAAGCAGAATAGAGTGGCGCTATTACCTCCTTTGATCTAGACACTATAGTCCTCTTGATACAGCCTAGAATCACATTAGCTTTTTTAGCTGCTGCATCACACTGTTGACTCACATTTAGCTTGTGGTCTACTAGGACTCCTAGTTCCCTTTCACATGTACTGTGGTCAAGCCAGGTGTCACTCATCCTATATCCGTGCATTTCATTTTTACTACCTAAGTCTAGTACCTTACATTTTTCCCTATTGAAATTCATTCTGTTAGTTTTGGCCCAGCTCTCTAATCTGTTAAGGTCATTTTAAAATCTAATCCTGTCCTCTGTGGTGTTAGCCACCCCTCCTAATTTGGTATCATGTGTGCATTTGATTAAGAATGCCTTCTATTCTCTCATCCGAACCATTGATAAATGTGTTGTATAGCACTGGGCCCAGGACAGAATCTTGTGGCATCCCACTAGTCACTTCTCTCCAGAATAAAGAGAAGCCATTGGTGAGCACCCTTCGGGTTCAGACCACATTTTACTAGTTTGTTTGCAAGAACATCATGGAAGACCTTCTCAAAGGTCTTACTGAAATCAAGATATGCTACATCCACAGCATTCCCTTCATCTACCAAGCTTCTAACTCTATCAAGAGAGAGAGAGAGATTGAGAGAACATAGTCTGGCATGACTTGCTCTTGAGAAAGCCATGTTGACTTTTAGTGGTCACAGCATTCCTTTCTAAGTGTTTACAAACTGTCTGTTTAATGATCTGCTCTGGAATCTTTCCTGGTATTGATGTCAGGCTCACTGGGCAATAATTGTTTGGGTCCTCTCTTTTTCCCTTTTTGAAAATAGGGACCACATTTGCCTTCCTCAAGTCTGCTGGGACTTCTGTTCTCCAGGAATTCTCAAAGATTATTGCTATTGGTTCTGAGATTACTTCTGCAAGTTCTTTTAATACCCTTGGATGTAGTTCATCTGACCCTAGAGACTTGGGCCCTTTCCTCACCATACCTCAACAGTGCATTCTTCCATTACAATCCCAATGTTGCCATTTCTGTGATGGTGTCGGCTTAGGAACTGCTCTCTTCTGCCCCTTCTGCCTTAAGCAGATGAGTAGCATTATTGCCACAGTGTTCCTTCCACACTATAGCATCATGGGCCACTCCTTTTCCTGCCTTCACCCCACTTCACAGCTCTTGATTGGTTGGGGTATTTTTGTTTTTTGTCTTTTTGTAAGCTATACTAGTGCAGCCACGTTGTAACATCATGACACACTAATACATGGCTGCATTTATGCACTATAATGCTAAAAAATATATTTAAAATTTAAAGCATTTAACTCAAAGGAGAAATTCAAAAAGATTCCAGACTTGCCATGCCATGGGGGTGACTAAAGGAGGGACATGCTGGGCACACCCCCACTGTTCTCACTCCTGGATCCACGATGACAGGAAGCGCTACTAAGCACTATTACCAATACGCACTGACACAGCTGACAGGATTGTAGCACTAAAGGAGGCTCTGAATGGATTTTTTCTGGAAATGGTGTAAGGCTGATTGGGAATGGGATAGCAGCTGGATAGTGATGACAGTAGCATGAGTCCTGGACCAGAAACAACACTTTGCTGTTGCAGAATGCCAACATCATGCGGAAATGGTAGCCAGGTATTCCTTTACTACTTCTTTACCTATTCTGTGCTGCATTTCCCCTACTGCATCTTCTGCTACATTTTCCTCTAGGTAGACACTCTTTTCCTTTTTTGAAAAGACCAAGGCAAAGAAAGTATTGAGTAGCTCTGCCTTTTCTCTGTTTCCTGGTAGTATTTTGCCATCTTCTCCATATAGTATCCTACCATTTCCTTGTTCTTCCTTTTGCTACAAATATAAACAAAAAAGCCCTTCTCTTTGTTTTTTTAACCTGTTTAGCAAGCCCAAGCTCACTCTGAACTTTAGCTTTTCTGACTTTCTCCCTACACGTGCTGACTATTCGTTTGAATTTTTCTTCCCTTTTTCCATTTCTTGTATGTGTCCCTTTTAAATCTCAGCTCAGCTGAAAGTTCTTTAGACATCCATCTTGGTTTCTTTAGACATCTTGCATTTTTCCTCATCTTTGGAACTATTTGAAAATGTGTCTTCAATATCTCACTTTTAAGAAACTCCCATCCATCATGAACTCTTTTAATATTCCTGACCACAGGATCACACCCAGAGTTTCCGTAAGTTTATTGAAATCAGTGTTCTTAAAGTCTAAACTGCATGTCTGACTATGTTTGGCTTCTCCTTTCTACTGTATAATAAACTCCAGGGGAACAGGGTCACTCCCAACTAAGGATCTCACCACTTCCAGCCCATTAACCACATAATCACTTTTGGTTAGGTTCAGATCTAAAATAGCTGATCCCTTTGTTGCCTCTTCCATGTTCTGGACAATGAAATTGTCTGCAGGGCAAGTGAGGACTTTCTTGGAGCTTATATTCTTGGCAGATGCTTACTTCCAACAAATATCAGAATAGCTGAAATTTCCTATTACTGTTACATCTCTCCTTTCTGAATGTTTGATCATCATTCTAGGAAGGCATCATCCAGGTCCTCAGTCCAACTTGGGAGTCTGTAGTAAATGCCCACAATGATATCACTGTTGTTTCTCTCCCCACTAATTTTTACCCAGATGCTCTCAACCTGATTTCCAGGATTTAAGTCATGGATCTCTTCATATCCTTAACATATATTACTCCTCCTGTGGCTCCCTTTCCTGCTTGGTCTGTTTCTCTGAAATAAATTATACCCCCCTGTTACTACATTTCAATCATGAGACTTATTCCACCAGATTTCAGTGATGTCTGTTATATCACATTTGTTTTGTTGTGTTAAGAATTCAAGTTCATCTTGTTTAATTCCCTTTTCTACGCATTATTGTGGAGACATTTAAGATTATGGGTCATTCCCCTAGCTGTTTATTTAAGGTGTTTTTTTTTTTCCTTCCACTGTTGGATTCTTGTACTATCCACCTAGATCTCTCTATAACATTCGGACTGCTATGTACAGCACTTGATGAATTCCTGCCCTCAAGAATACTGTCTCTCTCCCTCATATGACTCAGTTTAAAGCATTCTTGATCAGGTTTCTGAGAGTCTTAGCAAAAAAAAATTCCTATCATCTGCTGTGAGGTGCAACCCATCCTTTGCCAGATGTCCATCCTCACAAAACCACAGAACATGATCAAAGAAGCCAAATCTTTCCTGATGGCACCATCTGCAAAGCCAGTTGTTCACTTCTACTGTTTTCCCTCCCTTCCTGGGCTGTGTCCTTTAACTGGGAGGAGAGAAGAAATGACAACCTGTACATCAAAGTTCTTCAACTTCATACTCAGGGGCTCATAATCCCTTGTTATATCCTGAGAGCTATCCCTTGGAGTGTCATTGGTTCCCATGACCAAAAGGAGAGTGTCAATGGGGTTGATAAGTCTTGTCAGCCTCTCTGTTACATCACGTGTTTTTGCTTCAAGGAGACAGCACATCTTTCGAGACATCTCATCAGGCCTGCAAACGACCATTTGTGTTCTTCTCAAAAGAGAGTCCATTACCACCACCATGCATCTCCTCTAGGAATTGGCAGAGGTCATTCGATGTGCTGAATATTCCAAGTTCACCTGCATATTCTCTGAGAACTGAGACTGTTGCTCTTGTTCCTGTTCCTAATCATCATGAATAAGAGAGAGAGCTTCAAATTGATTCTGTAGCTCCAAACTCACAAAATGATCCCAGGTTCTTCTACTTCTATGTCTCGCATTCCTCCAAATGTCTGCCTCCTCTATTTGGGAACTGACTTCCTTCTCAAAGATGTCCCCTGTGTAGTAAAGCAGCTGAGAAGTGGAATGACAGATGATTAATCAGGACTGTCTCTGCCATATTAGGACAGTTGGAGAACATGCTTAAATACAGCTGTATGAAATATTCAGTCCACAACTGTTACATGACAATGCGCATGGCCTAAATCTCAACAAAAATAGACCCAGTCAACCAATTGAAGTTATGTAAGTTCTGCATTACTGAGATTCCATTGATGCAGTAGGTCTATCTAGTTGATACTATAGGTTGGATTTAGGCCCATGCTGCTGACAATGTATAGACCCTGAGCAAAATCCATAGCTAAAGCTTTGCCCAGACTGTACCACTTTAGACTGCAAGTGCAGAGAGGACTGCACACTCTCCCATGGGGGAAAATATATATATTTAGTTTCTATACTGCTTTTCTTCCAATATGGTAACTAAAGCAGCTTACCTAACCAATTTATAAATCCCAGGATTCAACAAAATAACTAAAAAATACGTGGTGCAAAAATCTTAAAAACATTAAACAATGAATCCAGTTGAAACACATTAATTTAAAATAATTGAGACATGGGCCTTTTCCGCACGGGGCTTTTAAAACGGTGCAGAGCGTCCTCCAGGGAGGACGACTGCACCTGGGAGCAGACTGGGTCCGGACTACTTTGTGTAGTTCCAGATCTCAGTCCACTCCGGAATGACCCAAAGTGGTCATTCAGCGTGCTTTTGAAAGACCGCTTAAAACAGGTCTTTCAAAAGCACAGAGCATGCCACTCCGTGCCCGTACTCCGGTGCAGATTTGCAGACTCGCACCAGTGCAAGCCTGCAGATCTGCCGGGGGCGGGCTTTAGGCTGGCGAGCTTCACTGGTTGGTGCAGAGCCTCCACCAACCGGAAGCCACCATTTTCATCCCCGGAGCAGTGCAGAGCAGCAGCCATGGACTGCTCCGGACCAGCCTGGACCCGCAGGTGGAGCACACAGGTCCGGTGAGTCCCAGCACGGGGCGATTCCTTCGCCTCCTGCGGAAAAGGCCATAAGCACATGAGAACAAGACCCATAAGAAACTCCCAGGTGTATAAAATTAAGATATTGCATGGGTCTGGGGCCTGATCTGACAACACACCAAAACAGATATGAGGGTGATCAAAATTAGACAAATCCACTGGTGTAAATAACAACTTATTGGTGTTCAATGGATGAAGCAGCTGTTTCAGACCACCATGGCAAAACCCACATTCTTGGGAAGATTGCCCTTGGAGGCCACTGTGTCTTACAGATATATGTGTACACTTCCCCAGTGTGGAATAAGACCAAAGGTGTGACTGAAAACCAAGTTTATTCAGTGAAATGAGGCAAAGAAGTGTCTTCAGTGCAGTAGCAAACTTCTTCCTCACCTTTTAGAAGCTCTGAGAACAAAAAACATAGTAACTTTAGGAAGTCCCCCACCTCTTGCTGCTAGGACAAATGGTGAGGGTACAGAAATCTTAGGTACTCATAGGAAAATTGGTGTTCTCAGTTTCTAATATCTACTAGAATGTCCTTCTGGGGTAAAGAATAAAGTGACACCTAGCTACAGTGCTCTGTGTGCAAAATTACCATTTGATTCCCAATTTTAGGTTATGTTGTAATATGTCACACACAATCACTACCGGCACCATGGATCTTAGGCCATTTATGCACTACAGCCCCATCCTGGCATGGGGACACAATCGAAGCTGGACCAGCCATTGTGATCGTGCATTATACTTTTACAGTTTTAGGTGGCAAAGCTAACGGTCAGAATGCTATTTCACAGTTACATGTGCATAATCTAGAGTGACACACTTGTGCCTGTTTCACATTCACAATCCCTACATAAATCCTAGTTTACAACTTTAGGAGATACATAGGCACTGTGAGAGTCCCCCTATCCCCAATTACTGGGTAGCAGCTGCTGCTGTCGTCAGGAATCTGTTCTCCTGTTCATCAGGAAGCAGCTGGCTGATGGCCCCACTCCCATGCAAGCAATCGCCAGCGCAAAGGGGAACTGTGACAGGGACCCTGCTCCTGTCTGTCACACTGGAGAATGCTCATGGAAAGAGATGTGAAGGATGATTAACTGCTTCCCAATCAACAGGGGAACACACCTTCATCAACTATAGTGGCTGCTGCCTGGTAAGCAGGTTTTGAGGAGATTGAGATGTGTTGCATTGTAACTATAGTACCTATACATTCATAACTCCACAACAGGAGTCCTGCCCTTATTCTTTGACTACTCTGAGAACTTCATGTGAGCGCCTTAGCAGCTTGTTTAGGAATAAAGTCCTAAATAAGATAAAACAAGTTGGTGTCGGGGCAAAACTGACAATAACCAGCCTTTCCCACAGCAATTGCAATAGCTGGGCCCATGCAGTTCCTCCATCCAGCATCCTTCCGTGAACAAGCTGAGAGTGGGTGGAATGAGGGCAGCCCCTGCCTCTCCCTCCCTCAGCAACTCCCAGGAGAAGCTCTGCCCAACAGCAGGGTGGCCACTTCCCTAGTTGCACCATCGAACATGTGAGGAGAAGTGGGCCAGGTAGGCCACCTCGGGGGTGATGTCGGCACCAACCCCTGCAACATCAGCTCCCATGTCCTGCCCGAATTGCAAAAAAAATAATAAAAAAATTAAGACAGCTTCACCATTAGCACGATAGCACCTGACAGCAAGCGCTCATTGTTGTCAGGCAGCCTAGCTGCAAAAAGGAAATGGCTGGGAGCTATCACAAGGATTATTTTTCCTCTCCCCACCCCCACCCATCCCCATTGCCATTTCAGAGACAGCCAAACTTCTGTTACTGAATTTCTTTTGGGGTGGACACAATAAACCATTACCACTAGCTACCATGCTAAAATTAGCACAGCTGCTAGTAAAAAAAAAATTAAAAATAGACCAATCAGGAACAGTGGGGTGGGGATGGGTGGGACCAGGAGTGGCCAGAGACACTGAGGTGCAGAAGACACACTGAGTGCAATGCTGGTGCTGTCCCATGAATGCCAGGCAGCCTGCAGAACATGGAAGCTTCATACTGGGCCCAATCCAATACTGGCAATCCCACAGTGACACCAGAACACTGCGCTATTGAAGTACACTGTGGAAAGGACCCTAGCAAACATAGATACAGAGAGAGTTTTTTACTTTATTTTGGTTTGGGTGGCAGCCATAATTTTTGTGGGCTGTCCCCCATGGCCACCAATTTTTAAACTCCTACAATTCTGCAAATATAGCAGACAGGTAAACAGATTCTTTTTGCACAGTGTTTTGGAAGTGAGAGGGCCCCTTGAGCGTCGTGTAAATGTGACGAGTGGTCTGCATGACGCACTCACATTTACACAACGCTCAAGGACTGGACGCGGACCGCACACGCACCTTTTCATTTTCAGCTTAAAGCCAAAAATGCTGCGTGCTCAAGTGTCGCTCTGGCGCCCCACGCACACTTACTTGGCATGCAGTGCATCAGGAGCCTGTCCGGTCACACTTGCTGGGCAGTGCAGGCTGGGAAAGGTCCCAGGCTGCACTGCGAAACGAAGAGGCTGGGTGCTAGCGTGAGGAGGAAGGAGCTGCGGAGCCCAAGCAGTAGGGAAGCATGAGGGAATCGGGAGCATTCCTTCCAAGGCTTCTCACCCCAACCCAGCAGAGCGAACAGGTAACATGTGAAAAGCCGAAGTACTAGTTTCGTTCCCACGCATATACTGAGGGACTCTTGGGGTGGGGTCATCATTAAGTCTCAATAGGACCTTGAGACATCATCACCACTAAAGACTTCAAAAGAAGGAGCATGAAACAAAAAGAAGAATCAGATAAAGATGGCCATTGGGCTTAAGGAGGAGTACATTTCACTTCTAATTATTTATTTTTTTCTTAAATCTATAATGATTAAAACCAGACTTTTGAAAAAAATTATTGTACAAAAATCCACAGAGAAGAAAAGGCACTTCTAAACCAAAGTGATGCAAGAGTGGAGGGGTTGGCCTGAATTTCACCAAGATAACAGAAGAAGGTCCTTTATATCTTAAGATGTTTACTTCATAAAATACTAAACAAGAGCACAACTGAAAGCTCATGTCTTCTCAGCTAGAGCGGTTAGTGCCATTCTTCGACCTTCAGTCCCATTTGCTCTTGTCTCACTCTCTCTTTCAAAAATGTATCAGAAAGTTGTTGTCTGGGAGGGCAAACTCTCACCCATGCATATCTGATGTTTTCAGAGCTAAGAAAGATGCTGATTCTATCCAAGATATGCATGTCAGATGCATAACTGATTAGCAACAAGTGACACAGAAACAGAAAATGTTTCATGTTATGATGAATAATACACGTGCAATTTATGCAGAAAGGCATATAGTAATCTCAGCCTGCGCTTTCCCCCATATAAATAATACGGAGCTCACAGAAATGGATACAAGTGAGGGGCTGCAGAGGAAATTCTCAGGGTGATCAAATCAATTGGCATATATCCATATATATCTGTACTATAATTGAAGTGTTCATTTCTCTATCCTTTTGCCTCTTACACTGTATGCGTGATCACAGAGTCACTAAACTTGATGGTTTATCCACTGAGCTCAAAATGAAGTTCATAGTAAGGTTTTGGATACAATCTGTCTACTTTGGGTACTCAACAAACAAAGTGTATGGAATTTCAGCATTTTTAAAAAAAATCTACAATAAACATTTTTAATAAACATCTTTAATAAACATCTGGACCAAATGTGATATTTACACTTAGGCTGACATCCCAAAAAATGTTTGAGCAAATTTGGATCCTATTGCTAAACTTCAGCCTTTTCTTTCTTTATTTTTTATTGCTGGTTTGAGGTCATTTACAGTGGAACTTCATGGAAAATAATTTTTAAGGATTATAGGTGCTACCAGTCTAACTTTAATTTAATTCAGAAATTAAATTATTACCATCCACCTAGGCAATGCTAAGTAAATTTCCTAGTATGTGAATGAGACTGAGAGTTAAATCCAACTTTAGTCCTATCTAGAGTAGGTCCATTGAAATAAATGAGTCCTGTTTGCAATAATTAATTTAAAGCTCATTGGTTGCAAATTGCTCTACTCTGAAGAGGACTTAGCTATAAAAGATTAACACTGCCCCAAGCTCTGTGTTTTTAAGAAGGAAAGCATCATATCTAATTTTGCTGTTCAAATTTATTTAAATTTAAAAAAATGAAATGAATAATGTATCAGAAATCAAAGTAAATAATCTGGATATTCTCCCCTCTTTTGATTGTTACAATCTCTTGATTAAATACTGATATGGAAAACTTAATATTTCACTTTAAAAACTGTTTTTAAGGAGATTATATTAGTTTGGGTGGGGAGATAAACAATCTGCATGTGTCCAGTTCAAAACATATTTTCCATTACTCATATAAAAAACATTTACTATTTTCCTAAATTCAATTATTGGCATGAATAAAAATTAGATTTCTATGACTAATTAAAAACAGCCAAAAATAAGCTGGCAAGGGGCTGAGTATATGACATAGCCATTTCTGTGCTGAAACCAGGATGGAATGAGTTGCTTTTGTTTAGGCACACTTGTGAGCCTGGACACGCCCAGGGAGAGCTTCTGATTCTTATCTTTGATACCAGAAACTACTTTTTAAAACTATCCTGATTCTCAAAAATGGTTTGCAAAAGAACAGGGTGATAGTGATGGGAGGAAAAGTCACTTCTGAACAGCATTTTCAAGCAAACAAACAAACAAACCACAGTTTGGGAACAAAAAAAAAACGGTTCTTTATTGAACGCCCAAATATTTTCTGTCCATAGCAACAGAAATGTAAGAATCATCAAGAAAGATATGCTTAACATTCACCAAAGAAGCTGCACATATTTAGCAAATGCATCTTGGATTTATGTAACTTCAGTGTAACAAATGACCAGTGGCATTTGAATAACACACAGTTGGAAATCACTATAGCTTTTTTTTTTTTTTTGGCAAAAATGCCATAAACAATGTAAGCAAGGTGGATTCAAAACTACGTTAAGTATCATGGGGATATCTTGCACTAGACAATAGGTTGCTAATTATAAGATCTACTAAAACCAGTGGGATTTAAGTTAGTCCGCATTAAATTAAATTCCATTGATTATAATTGGCCTGCTGTCCATATAGCTGAATCTGGAGTCAACCAACCATTACAGGTAGGATTGAACTGGAACAGGTTTTGCAGTGATCTTCTCGGAGACAACCTCAGCCATTTGGGTGAGTTTAGGGTGTGGTCTGTCACTAAAGTTTTTTCCCATCTTTATCTCAGAAGAAGCATCTGAAATAGGCATCGTACTCCTAGCCTGCTGGCAAGGTTGGATTAGGGGACTTGGGACCCTGGAACAGTTCTAGAATCCGAGACCCCCTTCTGAACACGTATGACATAGACCATTTCTGCACTACGCTGTTAGAGTGCTAGAGTGCACTTTCAACATCCTATGGAATCCTGGGGTTTGCAGTTCAGGGAGGAGGCCTTTAGAATTCTCAGCCAGAATGCTCTTTGGCCTCAGAAAACTACAAACTCCAGAATTCCATAGGATGTTAAAAGTGGAATAATAGCACTATAACAGTGTAGTGTGGAAATGGCCAAAGTAATGACATAGAAATTAAAAGAATAAATGAGTGAATGTACAAGCATATAAAATGCAAAGTGCAATAGACAGGGGCACAACACTCTTCATGTACATTTTCATTTTCATGTACATTTTCATTTTCAGGCCTCCAATCTCACTGAGACTGAGTTGATCCTGTGCGTTTTTCCTCACTTACCTGAAAAATACACAAAATGTTGGTGGTAATAGAAGCATAAGGAGATTCAGGAAGTGAGCTAAGGCAATGAAGAAGTAAACTACACCTTCGGTCTTCAGCTCTATAGGCTTAGCCAGGGAGGCAACTGGAGAAATTGCTCAACCGAACCGTTGACAATCCAATCTTTTGCTTGAGGGCAGTGTGGTTCCCCAAATCCACCCATTTAGACAAAAGGAATGCAGTGTGGGTAGCAGTGGCAATGATATTGCTACAATCTGATTGGCTGTTTGGTAGTGTGACACTCTCACATTTGCAGCAGGAATGGCTGGGATCACATTCCAAGGCAGAAGAAATAGAGTGGTTGCTCAAGGAGCCACCAAGAGTGGAGCTGAACAAGCCCTTGAAAAAATCAACAAGTGATGGTACAACAGTAGGGGAACATGCAGTTTTATGGGGTGCTCCTATGCTTACATCTCTGGGCATTAGCATAAAATCAGAACTAGAAGAAGATGCACCTTTCTGAAGTTAAAGAAAGAGAGAGAGGAAAAGAGAAAATATAGAGACTTTCTTTTTCCCTTGCCATCCCTTGGATGTTCCTCTTGAGTAGGAACCCTCTATAGGTATCAATTCAAATAGCATATGAAACAGCTCCAGTTCCAAAAATTTTGTCTTGCGAAAAGCTTCTTCTTTACTCTTAGGCCATTTTCACACTGTTCCACTGTTATTCCCCTGTTGGTCAAGAAACAGCTGGCTATTATTCCATTTTCAACATCATTTGGAATCCTGAGGTTTACAGTTTAGGGAGAGGCCTTTAGAATCCTCAGCCAGAGAGCTCTTGGGCCTCAGTAAACTACAAACCCCAGAATTCCATAGGATGTTGAAAGAGGAATAATAGCGCTAGAACAGTGTAGTACAGAAATGGCCTTAGGCTCTCATGCAACAAGATACCCATGCAGCAGTATGAAAAGCAGATGACATCCACAGCACATCTTGTTGACGAAAACATCTGCCAGACAAGGAAAGGGGCCTCCTCCATCAATCTTCCTTTGCTTCCACCTCCTCTTGAGGGGAAAAAAAACAACTAAGAGCCCTACAGATGAACGTTGACCCAAGCAAAGGTACTCACCCCTCATAGTGTGAAAACATCTAGTTGCTTAATGTGTATCAGAAACCCTATGGGAAAGAACTGTCCTTATGCTCCCCTCCCCACCTCTGAAGAGTGGCAAATTGAGGACAACCCCCCATTAAGAATTCAGCTCCACCAAATGAAATTTTCTTTCATACCCAAATTCCTAGCAATGCAGAGAGAAAGAGATGGAAAATCATTTACACCTAGAACTCACATTTGTTCTGTTCACATTCCCTTGGTAAGCTTGCTAGTTTTGTTTGTTTGTTTGTTTTTGTTTTTTGTTCTTTTGCTTTCAGTGTCTAAGCTGTGGCCAGAATTCACTAAGGCAGTTACAAATGCATAACCAGGGCCCTTTTCGCACTGCATTTTCGATGCGAAAGGGCCCCTTGAGCGTCGCGCACATGTGAGGAGCAGCCCACACGATGCACTCACATTTATGCAACGCTCCAGGGCCCGGCAGGGACCACTCACACATTTTTTCATTTTCAGCTTGAAGCCGAAAATGTTGCACGGTTGCACATTGCTCCGGGGTTCTGCGCACACTTACCTGGCGTGCGGAGCCTCGGGAGCCGGGCCGGTCGTGCTTCCTGTCCAGTGCAGCCTGTGAAGATCCCAGACTGCACTGTGGAAGGAAGAGGCGGGGCTCTTGCGCGAGCAGGAAGCTCGTGCGAAGCCGAAGAAGCAGGGAAGCGAGACCCTCTCTCCGGAGGCTGTTTGCACAAGCACCGCACCCCAGCGCCAAAAATAGATGAGTTGCAGAAAGGGCCTCAGTCAAGGTGCAGCTTCATTCTCCACTCTGTGCCATATTCTGTGCTCTGAGGAACAGTCATGATTGTACAGATTTCCAGAATCCCTGCCTATATGACCAAGGAAAGAGTATAATCTGCATAATCTGTTTTACTCTATTTGATTATAGTGTAACAAATGTACTTTGCACTTTATTTACATTCCGTAAACTTTTCCCAGATGCCCTGTACTCTGATATTTTGTATCCCAATTTTTATGCGATCAAAGCAGTGAGCAATTCAAAGAACAGTTCTTCAAAGGCTCTTGACATTTGGAGAGAAAATGAGAAAACACATCCTCTTTGAAAATTGGAGGGCTGCATGGGGAAACAAATGCAAAATAAAATATTACTTAAACACTGCTTCAGCTCTACTATATAAAAAATAGTGATTATCAAATGCCACCAGATTAATAAACAATTACCATAGTAACACCGGCGTGATAGGAAACATATGCTTATACATTTTTAACGTGTAAATGGAAATACAAGACAGCTAAAAGATCTTCTATTCCCTTTGTTCCTAGAAGACAAGTGACAATCCCATTAATGGTTTCTTTTAAGTGCCCCCATCTTCTTGGTCCCCACCGTTGCACTTTAGGTTTATGCATTCATATAATGGATGTGTGACAAAAGTCCATGCCTTTAAAGCAGGGTGAGCAGCACATGGGGAGTTTGTCCTTTCTTGTGGCCCATGGAAGCCCCCACAGCCCTTAACCACCAAACTCTGCACAACACTGCAAACTGAGGGAAGATGGAACCCATAAGATTTTTTAAAAAATGCATTTTTGCCTTAAAATAAGTTGCCCAGGGAGCCCACACTCTGTTTTAAAGGAGCACCATGATTTGAGAAGCCTCCTGGAACTGTGACCCTTTTCGCACGGCATGCGAAAGGGCCCCTCGAGCGTCGCGCACATGTGAGGCGCGGTCCACACGACACACTCACATTTGCGTGATGCTCCAGAGCCTGGCAGGCACCACTCACGCACTTTTTCATTTTTGGCTTTAAGTCGAAAATGGTGCACAATTACACACTGCTCCCAGGCCCCGCACGAACTTACCTTGCATGCAGAGCCTCGGAAGCCAGGCCAGTCGTGCTTCCTGTCTCAGTGCAGCCTGGGAAGGTCCCAGGCTGCACTGCGAAAGGAAGAGATGGGGCTCTCGTGTGAGCAGGAAGCTTGTGTAGAGCTGAAGAAACCTGGACGCGAGGGCCTCTCATAAGAGGCTGCTCGTGCGAGCACTGCACCCCATTGCCAAGAAAAGGTAGTGTAGTAGCTTTGCTCATAAGGTAGAATTTTAGAAGTGTCAAAGTAATAAAGAGACAGTTTTAAAGTGGGTGAAATGTCAAGGAATCGCAGTTTACTAACTGGAGATAAGTGAAGTTTCCTGCTACTGGGAACGAAGGTTAGGATGTGCAGAGTACCAGAGTGTGACTTTCTGGAATGTCAACAGGACCTTGTAAGGGAGGAGTTGGAAATGTGCGAAATTGCAAGTTTGGGGAAGGAGGGCTAAAGGGAAATGAAACTTATATGCTGTGTCTATAAAATAACTGTGTCAAGCAGTTTCTGGGCTTTTTGGCTTTTTGGGGAGACCCAGCCTAAAGCCCACGCGTTAATAAATACTCTTTTTCCTACACTGTGGTCTCCTTGTCTCTCTGCTCCTACAACAGTAGGATGCGGAAAGGGCCTATGATTCTTCTTTTAAAAGGTGCACACTGCCCTCACACCTTGTTTTAAGGCAGAAATTACTTTTCTCACATTTCTGCCAGCTCTGAACTAGAGTGTGCATAAAAGCCCTTATATGCCTTAGTAGCTGGAAGCCAAGACTGGCTTGCATTTCCATGATCTAATACATCCAGGTGTGATTATCATATGTAACAAATATGTTTCTCTATTCAAAGAAATTCAAAGAAAGAAAAGGAGGAGGCCTCTTTCTATGAATCAGAGAGGCCATTCCCTAAGCCTAAATTCACACAGACAATCCTCATTCAACAAAAGTGTCCAACTGTGTCCATGGGAAACTTAAACATACATAAGACAGCAACAGGATTCTGACTTGTAACTCTAAATAGCACCCAGCAGCTATAGAGTCCATGAAAGATAGAGTGCTATTTCAAATAAAGGACTGTTCACTCAAAAGGAGAATATGAGAATATATGAGAATAATAATATATGAGAATATGACAAATGTAGTGTCCATGCCAATGCCTCCATGGAAAGGTGGGGAATTATAGCTCAAATAGGGAGGCCTGCAAGAGAAGAGGTTAACTTCAGGATCTTTTCACCTGAGTATACCCGTATGAATTTCAGATACACCAGATGGAGGTCAAAGAATGTTTTATTCGGGGGAAACACATGGAAGATTCAAACAGTCTCACAACCATACAAGGTTAACCAAACAAAGGGAGGTAAGTGGATAGCAAGGAGTTAGGATGAAATGGGTGATATTTACCAATCCCGAAGAAAAGAAAGTCGTGGCAAAATGAAAATTTGAGGATAGCCCAGAGCATGGGAACTGGGGAACAAATGGACAGAATGACACACCTGTGTGTCCAAGGCACAATGAATCATCAGGTTTCGGACCTGGGTTTAAATATCCTCTTTATGCCCTGAAGGGGAAGGTGTTAATGGTCCTCTGGCAGAGCAAACAAAGGATTCTGGAACTGGCTAATGGTCTTAGCATTAGGTGACAAAGCATTGATGGGAGTCATGACAGCTTCTTAATTCCTGGGCAGGTGAGGAAACAAAGGGGGAAGTTCAGCAGGAAGGAGGCTACAGGACATTGGTCATTGTCACTTTGCCTCAGAGTTTCAGTGGCTATTGTTTTCTAGGTGTGGGCTATTGAGAGGATCATCTCAAACTCATTTAGTCAAGTTCTCTAACTAATCCTCAGTGAACTTTAGACCTGGACATGGTTGAGGTCCCCTCTGACCTAATTTTGCATGTGTATAGCCACTCCTCTTTGCCAGTATGGCTTTTTAGCCATAAATGTATAATTTTTTATTTAGTGCCATTTAAATAATGTTCATTGCCAATTATATCATGTTATGGAATGGGGGTGTACAACATGGTAACAATCTGATGTTCCTAGATATCAGGGCCTGGACCTTCTTCATTGGTCCACTGCTCTGGTCTGTTTGTGTGCATACATGTGTGTCTGTACTCACACATACATTCCTCATTTATTAGACTTGATGATTTCTTTTATTTGAATTGCATAGTCTGTCCAGCTGTGGTTGATGTTTAATGTATCACATTTAATGGCATCACTGGGGGCTGCCCTTCTAGCATCACCCTTGTAACATAAGCAGGGCCCACCCCCTGTGACATCTCAAGGGACTGTTCCTAAGTCTCAAGTTTGGGATAGTCCTGAGACAGTCTCAGGGCCTGGAATAGTCTCAGCCTGGCAACCTTACCTTCATCAGATAGACTCATCCCAATCAAGACTCCCAGTCTGAAGTGTTGTTGTTGTGAGCCTTCAAGTCATTTCCAAGTTATGGCAACCCTAAGGCAATCCTATCATTGGGTTTATTCAGAGAAGATTTGCCTTTGCCTTCCTTGAAGGCTGAGAGAATATGACTTACCTAAAGTCACTAGTGGGTTTCTAGAGCTGAGTGGAAATTCAAACCCTGGTCTCCAGAGTCCTTGTCCAACATTCAAAACACTACACTATACTGCCTCTCCCCTAGGCTGAACGCCTCAGGACTGATGCAACATTTCACTAGTAGGACTTAACATCTCCCTTCTCTCTTCTCCTGTCACATTCCTTCCCCCATGAAATGCTTTACACAGCCAAAAACAACTCCAAAAGGTTTCCCAGCCTCCCAGAGATGGCTTTAAAAGGGCCATGGAAGGCTATAATAATGGGGAGTAGTTTTCCTGTCCCCCCAGGATTTCAACTCTGGAGTGTTCCCTAGGAGTTAATGAAATACAGCTGAAACCAGTATTTCACCAACATTTGAAACATGCAGGGGTTGTGGGGTTTCTTCCATTTTTACCATTTGACTCTGAAATTTCAGATTTCACGACTCACATTGTTAAAGTGACATCTGAATGCTTAAGACTTGTCAACACCTTTTTCTTGTTTTGGCAGCTATCAAATATGAACAAGTTGCCACTGTCAGCTACTTGTCAGACAGTTAGAACCACTGCATGCCAGTTATCAAATACAACCAAAGATTTAATGTGATGGCACGAGGCAAGCTTCCGCTCTGATTCATTGCACAATGAAGGAGCAAGAAAAGAGCATCCATTTGTCACTGGGTTCAAAGATCATCCCATACACAGAAGGGGCTGAGTGAAAAGTACAGCCTTCCAACTGTCCTGATTTGGGAAGGATAGTGCTGATTAATCCTCTGCCATCCCACTTTTTTTAGCTACCTTTAAAATGTCTCAATTATTGCCTCATCCTTCCCACCTTCCCTCTTTGTCTTCAGCTTTCTTCAGTTGCTACAAACTGAGTTCACGCAAATAAGTTAGATGGGAGAGAGAGAAGAGGGACATAATCTTGTCCTTCCCAGTAGGCTCAGGCAAAAGTCAATTGCTGCAGCATCTCCTAGTTTCCATATTCTTCTTCCTCATAACTTCTGCCATCCTGACCTCACTGTGATATTTCTTGGCCACATGTGTCCTGCTTTTCATCTGTGAAGTGTAGGACAGTATGTGGAAAATGTTTCTCAGCTGAACCATCACTTTGGCCAACAGGCTTCCACCCCCAGGCTTATTCATAGTAGTCCATGGCAATTCAATAGCCAGGCCCCAAAACACATTCAGAGGGCCATGTTAACAGTACTGAGCAACATTATTAGTTTGGGGGGAAAGCTCTGTGTGATAGAATATTCCAAGTATATTCATTTCTTGCTACTTGCTTGTGAAAACCTTGATGTTTTAGAATCATATACTTGCCCTCAAAAATGCTTTAAAATATCTTAACTGTGCAGAAATCCATCGGTTATTTGCAGGCTGAGGGTCAAGGGAAAAAACAAATTTTGTGAATTTTAAACCTTGAGTGATCTTTCCTATCACACTTGCAAGAGGGAAAATAGGAGAGATACTGCTGTTTTATTCTGCTCAATAGCTTCCTATTACTAAACCAGCTAAACACCACCGTGGAAATGTAGATGTTACATGTCATCTTGATCTGCTGCTTTTTTTTTCCCCTTTCATTAAAGCTTTAATGCTGCAATTATGGCCACGTTGCCCTATAAAAAAAAAGAAGAAAAAGACAGTTTTCTTTAAAAAGTGAAATTGCATAGCCTACTATTTAATTATACACAAATGTAAATGGCCCATTTTTCCATAACTGGTTATTACAGCACTGTTTTACTTTCTGAGTTTTCACAATCTCTAAAACCTGCAATGCTTCCTGCTATATAATTGTTTTGTTACATTATTGTTTTCATCTTATTTTTTTCCCTTTTAATGTGAGTGCAGCAGGAGGATAAATCTTGGTTTTAAGCCAGCCAGTACTTCATCTACTTAAGCTTTTATAGATGAAGATTGCTGTAATTATCAGAATACCCGCTTATTTCTGAAGTATTATCTTGGCAACCTGCTGGCATTTACAACCAATTAACAAGCGTTGCCCATTAGTTGCATAAGGGGTATCGCCAAGTAAACCTATTGTGTGCTAATTTTCTATTTTAGATAATCAGTTTGGCCATCCAAAATGGAATGAGGAAGAAAAGAAAGGTTTGACACACCGTGGCAAACGGGTAGAAATTACTACGTGCTTCCAAGAGACAAAGGTATCCAACGATTCAGTGATTACTTCACTGTCGTCACCATTGGGTCTTAAGTATTTATTCCTTTTATCTCTTCTGGAAGATAAATTATAAAGTACAGCTTCAGCAAAGTAATCATGTGCCTTTTTTTAAATAAAAAAAACTGACTGCCTTCTCCTCCTGTCCCCTCCTATCTATAATTACATCAAATTGTACAAGTGTTAAACACTATTTAAAAAGATTTTTAAAGAAACAAGACAAAGAAAAGAAAACCAAGGACTGGTGGAAAAAAGCAGCCTCCCGTCTCCTCCTATTACAATTTTTAAAAGGAGAAATCGGAAGGGCTTCCTTAAAAGACATCCCTTGTAATCTGCCTCATGTGTGCTGTTTTCCAGATCGATCTATATCTATCTATCTATCTATCTATCTATCTATCTATCTATCTATCTTTTTCCATCTGCCTGAAAAATAGCTTCTATCCAAATGGACAACCCAACTCTCACCTTTGCAGATAGTGCTACACACTTCTGGGACATCAGAAGGCTCAGAACTAGACATTAAACAGCAGCTGAATGAAAGTAAGAGGTTTGTGGCTTGCTTTTAAATCACTCTGGGCCTATAAAGGAAGAAGGAACGTTATGCACAAATGATCACACATCCGGGGCAGGGGTTCTGAACCCAGTGTCCCAAGGGCTCCTTTGGATGACAGGGTAAACTCCTTCTCTGCATCCTGAAGGATTCATACTTACTAATTTATATTATTCATCCCATAGTCTACTAGGGGTCACCAAGTGGCATTTTGGAATATTAGTGATTTGCATTCTATCCAAGAATTTAGGTTATCACTGGCCATTTCCGCAATATACTGTTATGGTGCTATTATTCCACTTTCAACATCCTATGGAATCCTGGGGTTTGCAGTTTAAAGAGGGACATGTAAGAATTCTCAGCCAGAGAGCTCTTTGGCCTCAGTAAACTACAAACCCCAGAATTCCACAGGAGGTGAAATAGCACTGTAGCAGGGTAGTGCAGAAATGGCCACTGAGGCATGGTCAGAAAATGTGGCATAATCCAAGCAGTGCTGCTTTTTGTAGTTGTGCTGTTGTGATCCTGTCTATGATGATTTTACTCAGATGTTTTGTCAGTCAACGTAGTATTGCTCCTAGAGCACCAATCACTTCTAGAACCACAGTTGTTTTCTTTTTCCAGAAGCAGTGAATCTCAATTTATATGTCTCAATATTTCATAATCTTTTCTTTCTCTTTCCTAGGATTCTGCTGTTTCCTTGGATTTATATTTATAATATTATTTATATTTAAACAGGAAATATTTCAATAAATTTATACATTGTTGTTATTGTTTATACTTACTACATTCTACCTTTCCTTTGCGGGCACAAGGTAGCTTATACAATCCCTCTTGCCACTTCACCCTCAAAAGCAATCTGGCAAAACAGGCCAGGTGAAAGAGAGGGAGATTGAGCAATTGATCCAAGGTCACCCCGTGAGCTCCAGAGTAGAGCAGGGATTTCAGTTTGCATCTGCAGAGCCTGAATCCATGGCTTTAACTGGCTTACCATGCTGGCTCTGAAGACACATCATGCAACCTCCAAACCAACTGATAAAGGATTCTTGAGGCTGCGAGAGAAGTTCCCCCATTCTTAGCAAAAGAATCCTTAAAAAAGAACTGGCCTTGGGGAATGGATGTGCTCAAGTGTGTATCTTCCAAGCTATATTCCCCCCAAAACCCTCCACCATTCAGCAATCTTAGTTCACAAAGGGAACTCTTCTTCACCACTATCAGGAGCCTTTAATGGTTGTCCTCCTTTCCCCAGTTCAATCCCTTCATTGAGATAGGTGATTTTCCATATAAATGTTTACAGCTAACTAAACATTATAGGGTGAAACAACTGAAAGATTGAGTTTAGACCCAAGTTTGGGGGTAGAAATCCAACTCAGCTTACACCATTCTGGAGACCACTCCAGTCCAAGTCAGGTCCAGGTATGAATCTTGATTCAGAAGTCCAAATCAATGCTGGGCTATATTTTCCCCTGACTTTGTCAGAATTGCAAATATTTTTATTTCTTAGAAGGGGGCTGCGCCTGACAAATTTTGGTGCTGAGTTTTTTGTGCTGTGGGGTGGTGAAACAATCACAGAGACTGTGGCATCTATGATCTGACTGTATGCCACTGACAAAGAATATTTCCCATACAAATATTTATGAGTAATATACATTTAAAAGTACATCATGCATAAAACCCTTGCCAAATTTTTCAAGCACAATGCTTCCCATGTGTGGGGGGGGGGCTTTTTTTAAAAAAATTAACATTATTGGAGGGTTTAAATTGTCCAGATAGTTACCGCTACTGGAAATAAATTTGAAATGGAAATAAACTGATAACAGTGGTACATTATTAGAGGTAAAGTAATATTAAAGCATATCACCAATACTAAAATCACTCCACTGGTTGCCAATTAATTTCCAGGCAAAGCACAAAGTGCTGGTTTTTAAAACCCTATATGGTTTGGGTCCAAGTTACCTGCAGAATCACCTCCTCCCATACAGTCCACCCTGTACTCTCAGGTCCTCTGTGGCCATTTACTTAAACCAACCAGGCCTAGGCTGGCAACAGTCACCCAGGAAGGCTGTGTTAGCTGCCCCTAGACTATGAAATAACCTTTCTGGAAGAGATTCAACAGTTAAATATGCTGTTAGAATTTTAAAAACTATTAAAGATCTATCTCTTCTGGTGGGTCTACCCTCTCAATCTTAAACTTTAAATTTTAAAAATTTTAGGTTTAGGTTGATCTGTAATGGTTGTGTTTTAATGTAGATTTATGTGTTTAAACGGTTTTCTGTGTTTTTAGTTATATACTGTATTTTAATCTATGTTGTATCCTGCTTCAAGCCTTGGGAAGAGGATGGTAAGAAATAAAATGTATTATTACTAGTAGTAGTCGTAGTAATAGTAGTAGTAGTAATATTTTGCAAGGATAGTTGATTCTTATGAGAAGAGTCTGTCTACCAGGTTTCAGAGAAATAGGTGTAGAGATTATGGTGCAAGAGGAGCCTTTGCTGTTTGAGAATATCCAAAAGAGAGAAAAAAAGAGAGAGAGAGATGCCTATTCTCCTAGGGGGTTTCAGTTGTGGTTGGTTATGATTACATTGACATTACAGGTTTCAAACAAGAAAGAAACACTTCCAGAGTTTCAGAAGGACAGGTGAAGAGTTCTGGGTAGGGTATTTAAGAGAAGCATTAAAGAAGTCAACTGCTTTCCCTGCTGAGGGAAAACTTGCATGCCTTAGGTAGAGCTTCCACCAGAATGTGCAGAATCCAGTGATGGAGGCTGACATTTCAGGGTTTGTTTTGGTTTTTTTTCTTTTTCTTTTCAAGGATTCATCAGTTGCCAGGCATAAGCTCAGAAACACTCTTTTTTAATCCCTGCAGCTGGTTTTAAAGTTGTACTCCCCTGAAGATAGTCATTAAATATTACTAAGGCGAAATGCGTTGGGCTAATTGGAAGAATAAAACCATCTTTTTAAACATCCTGAGACTTTGTCTTTTCTCTACATCCCTACAAAACAGTTGGCCAAATCAACTTGTGCCAATCTATCCTAAGGTCTCCTATCTAAGACAGGGATACTGTTCTTCTGATTTGCATTTTTTGTTGAAGGTAATTTTACAAATTGTATGCAATCTTCTTCTTTTTTGACATTATTGAGAAGATGAGATGGATTCAAGATGATCTAGCTGGACAATAAAGAAGAAGCAGAAAGGGGGATGTCATTGAGCTCAAGTTGCTCTGGCAGGCTGAAACCCTGACCTCCTAGAAAAGCAAAGGTTTCGCTAAAGACCTTGCTAAACTATTTACATATGAAAACTGTGCCCCAAAGTTATTATAAACCTTGCAAATATAATCAACCTTAGAGTGGAGTTGTCACCCATTCTAGAAGAGGCTATACCTAAAGACTTTCTTTAAATGAGCCTGTAGATGTAATTATTTAAAAAATATTTTAAAATAATTAATTTTAAAATAAAATAATTAAAACAATTAATTAATTTTAATTAATTATTAATTACTTTAAAATTATATAAGTGTTAGCATTTTTGATTGACACAATTAAGGCTTGATGGATAGATTTATTTTCTTGCTGTTCTTGCTTGTGTTAGGATGTTCTTCATTTTTTTTGGTAATGTCCGTATCACAACTCTAAACCATTGTGGCTATTTCCGCACTATGGTCCCATCCCAGCATGGGTCACCATGCGTGCTACTGTATAACATCATTGCAGTCCCACTTCTATCATGTGCCCAGCCATAGTGATCACACGTTATAATATTACTAGAAAAAATCTAGTAATAGGCCCCTTTTGCACAACAACCGCATTGTCTGGGGCCATGAGGGAAGGGCAGAAGTGCTATCGTGGTGCTTCCTTCCACGGTGCAGCACAGGAAGAGATTGGTTGCATTGTGGAAGGAAGAAGCATGACCCGACTGCTACCATCTGCCGGCAGCCAGCCAGGTGCAGAAGGGAGCTTTTGGGATGTGCTCAGGATGTCACAGGATGCAGGCAAGGTACAGAAAGGCCCTGTGTCAATTTTGATCTTCTGTCCAACCTTGCAAATGTCTCTACTCTGGCTGTGACTTAGTCTGATGATTACTTACCTGTCTGTTTTTATATTGCATATATACTCTTAATAAACATCTCAACTTTGCCTTAACTCTGTTTAGTTCATGGCTCCCTGGTTAGCAGTTTGACAGCATAATCTCACTGAAGAGAAAGGGAATCCTTTCTTCTAATCCCTTGCAGCTTTTTGTTAACTTCCAACACTAGACCCAGAAATCATCGGAAATTAAACATGTTTACGTATCAAAATGATGGTGGTCGCAACAGGAGTAACGAAGATACAGCAGAATTAACCAGTCTGACCAAAGAGTTTATGAATGTAAATGTTTGCAAAAGTGTGGTTCTGTCATCTTCCTTTGGAATCCTTTGTTGCCAAATGCAGCTATTCTCTTCTAAGTTGGAAAGGCTTAAACAGCATCTTTAAAGCATGGTTAGATCCCAACTATTCCACAGATCAGGATGGTTGAACGGTTCCCACTGCAAAATGTCAGGAAATGCTTTTTATTGAATGAAGTGAACTGTACAATGCTGTCTTTTATTTCTCTCCTGTGGATTGGATTCATATTTTGCCTCAGCATAAGTTAAACAAAATTAAGACCATGATTATGCAAAAAACGATGGAGCCCATTAAAGGAAAAGATAGAAAATGTTGAACTCCTCAAACAAAGTCATAAAGAATTATCAACTGTGCAATTAGTAAAGACTGAACATACCAAGTGAAGTCTATTAAAGTCATAAATGAAGGAGAAAAATGTTGTGCTTGGCAAAGTGATGAGTTGATTTGGCTTAATTATTTTGAATTAATTGCTATTGGGTACAATAATTAGAAAATTAAAAAATTAAGGTATGGCCATAAAACCACTCCCATAAAATGAATCTGGTAATACAAGCAGACCATTTGTTTAACTATTTAGCACACAAAAGGCAAATGAATAATAAGAATCATCAGCGCTTCAGAAGGTTTAGGAGCAGCCATTGCTCATTAGTACAATGCTCAAATTGAAAAATGTCAGCAATTGCAAGGAATTTCATTACCACAGACTAAGGCGGGAATCTGATCTATGTTGACCCATCAGTAAAGCCCACTGGTAGACAATGGGGCTTATTTCTGACCAAACTGTTATGCTGAGACTGCTTTTCTTACATTTTACTAGATGATAGACAGACAGACACATACGTGCCTGTAAGAAATAAATAGATATTGACATTTGCTAATCACCTAATCTCCTAGAGCACATTTCTAAGGGGAAGTGAGATTTTAAGTGCAGTTAATGCTAATCTTTCTGATGTTGTTGCACGGCAACTTCCATCATTCCTAGCCAGCACAGCCAATGGTGAAAAGTGATGGGAGCTACAGTCCAAGCGCGTTTGGATGATCAAAAATTACCCAGCCTTTCTCTAGCCAATGATTCAATTCCCTTGGGCTGAGGATTGGGGTGGCAAGAACCGCACATCAATCATCCACTTTATTCGTTTACAGCTTTTCCATTTGAGGCATGCTTAATGCTGTCTACAGCAGATAATAATAATAATAATAATAATAATAATAATAATAATAATAATAAAAATGCTTCTATTCATATTTTTAAAAGAGTCATATGTACATATTGAAATATCCGTAAGAAAACAGTTGATTGCCTGTGTGATATCATGGGTGATATGTGAAGACAGTATTTCCAGCATACTTGACTTTACAAAATATTCTATTTTTAAAAAAAAGAGAGAGAGAGAAAGAAAACATGAATTGGCCCACTGAATGTGACCTTACTCCTCCTCTGCATGTCTCTAAAGAGCTGTGAAAGGGATTTATGCATCAAGCTATTAAGTGCCAAGTATGCATGTGTGAGTCATAGCTAGTCTCTCTTCTTTCATTTTTTGAAAAAAAAGATTATACTAGCTAGTTTGCCTGGGATTCTCGAGTAAATACAGCTGTAAGCCTACATTTTTAAAACAACAACCTAAATTTAAAAATGGTCCAGTTAAAAACTGTCTATAGCATGACTCTAACAAAAACTTTCTCTTGGTGAAATCAACGTTTTACTCAAGACTTTTTTCTTTTGTTTGGTTTCAGTGCCATAGCCCTCCTCTGGAATATGTGATTGTCATTTCAGTCAGTACAGTCATACTGCATGTTATGTTAAGCATGCTTTTTTTAAAAAAAAAAGATCCTTAATACGCCCTTTTACTCTGAAGTAAAAGCAGATGATAAGCTGCTGAAGCAGGTAGGGAGAGGTAAGCAAACTGTAAATCACAAGTAAGCATAGATCTCCCTGAAGACAGCCAGTGTTGAGTGTTGAACTCGGATTCTGGGAGACCGGAGTCTGAATCCCTGTTCAGCTGTGGAAATCTACTGGGTAACCTTTGGTAATTCACCCCCTCTCAGTCTTAGAAGAAGGCAATAGTAAACCTTTTCTGAATTTATCTTGCCAAGAAAACTCTGGCATAGGATCACCATAAGTTGGAGTCCACTTTCTTATCCTAAGAGGTGGGGTACTTTGAGGTCCACCCACAATGCCAGTGTTTCCTTAGAACTTGGGTAATTATAGCTCAAAGAAGGCCTGTGAGAGGAGGATTACATCAGGATCTTTTCTCCTGTGTATACCAGTACTAACTACAGAGATGACTCCACTTAAACATTAAACAGAGTATTTTAGTGCGAACTAACAAGCATATAAGAAATCAGACGCACTCAAGAACCACACAAGGCTATCAAAAAGTGAGGCAAGAAAGGTTGAAGAGAGAGAGATTGGGTGGAAAGGGTGATAGAAAGTGTTGAGGTAAAAGGAGTGGAGCACGTATGAATTTCCTCACACCAAATAACTTTTGACTGGCTTTGAACCTCGACTTGAGAGATAGGTAGATTCAGAACTCCTTTACTTCAAACAGCAAAATAGCTTGCAGTTAGCCTTGATTGTTCACCCACAATCTTGCAGTTGCTCACTGGAGTTCTCCATCTGGGTGGTACACAGAAGAGCTCTGAACCCAATCTTCTGCATTACACAGTCCAGTGAACCTAGAAAACTGCACTGGAAGAGATGGAGGCTGCTCCAACTAGAAGGAGCAGTCACCACCCCTCCCTTCTTCCAACCTTCTTAACCAGAGGGTGGAAATTTGCAGCCTACAATCTCCATTCATCCCTTGGAGGATCCCAAGCCATCCTTTGGATTCCCTCTAGACCCTTCAAACCCACATCAACCCTTCTAAAAAGACCTCAAAGCCCTGTTTTGAGTAAAACTTTTGTTAAGAACAGCTTTAAAACACTTTTTAAAAACTACTTCCAGTTTCTGGTTTGGGTGTCACTTCCAGATATTCAAAATGATGGCTGTGATGGTGCACTGAGAATGGCAAGTCCAATGTCTTTTTTAGCAGTCAACAACATCAAAAAGAAAGTGCAAAAAAGTTCTTTTCATCTCACAAAAAAGAGTTTTTTACAAAAAAAATCTCAAATTTGTAAAGAATGATATAAAAAAAATGCATAAAGGCTCTCATAATCTCATTTAGTTGGGGCTGGAGGAAGGGGATAAATTTTCAAATATGTTTATTAGAGATGTGACAAATCCAGTATTTTCCGAATCCAAATCCAAATCCCTGGAAGGTTCTGCAAATCCACGAATCTCACGAATCTTGAATCTTTCAAATCCTTTTTTACAAAAAGGTTTAAAAAGGAAGGGAAACAAAACACTTCTACTGAAAAGTGTTTTGAAGCAGAATGTGACATTTTTGCTTAATGAAAAACAAATTAAATAATAGTTTTCACTTTAAGGAAAACATACCCATATACTTCTTATTAAAAATTACATGTAATTTGGAAGTAGCTCCAGATGTTGGATGATGCCATCTCCTAGACTGACTATTACCAAAAAAAAAAAAGGGGGGGCAAGGATAATCTTGGGAAAGACACACTCTCTCAGCCTTAGCAAAAGCCTAGGCAAAGGCAAACCTCCCTCTGAAGAAATCTGGCCAGGACAATTGTCATAGTTTTGCTTCAGGATCTCGCCAGATTGAAAATGATACAAAGGCCTTTTCTACACAAGCAGGAAAATGTGGAAAAATTTTTAATCCCACATTTTCCTGCCTGTGTAAACAGGGCCACATGTTAGTACAGTACAGAGATAATCCAGGTCAAAACTGGCTTTTCTTTGCATAGTTCCTTCTGGCATCCTGGGGTAGTTTGATGATGCACCAGCACACTTTGACAGAGAAGGCTGTGACACCTTGTCCAACTACAAACCCCAGAATTGTATATGAAAGAGCTTTGCGAGGGAGCCATGCAAAGGAATCTTCTTCAGCTGTTCTTGAAATCTCAAGAGCACTGTACTTTCCAGTCAAGTCTCAAAGTCCTGCAACAAGGAAGGCATTTGAAAAAACAAAAACACCAGCCTCTAGTCCAGTCCCAATCCCTACCCTCCAGTCTCAAGTCAAAAGAATAGGAAGAAGAGAATAATTACCTTGCAGAGGGAGGCAGCCACAGGGGCAGGCAGCAGGAGTGAGCTTGATCCAAGCTTTCGTGCCAGCTCAGGCCTCGTGGTGTGCAGGAAAGCACTCTTGCAGCCCTGTGCGCCCACGCAGGTCTGATCCGGGGTTCTCGCACTGGCTCAGGCCTCTGGGCTTTGCAGGAAAGCAACTCTCGCCACCCCTGCATGCCCGCATGAGCCTGATCCAAGGCTCTCACACCAGTTCAGGCCTCCTGACAGGTAGGAAAGCATCTCTCGCCGCCCCTGCACACCCACACAGGCCTGATCCGGGGCACTCGCACGAGCTCAGGCCTCCTGGCATGCAGGAAAGTGACTCCCACTGGCCCTGCATGCCTGCGTGGGTCTGATCCAGGGCACTCAGGCCCTGGGGTGTGCAGGGATTCGAAAGATTCGATTCCCCTGTTTTGGCCCAGGGATTCAGATTCACAAATCTCGAATCCTTCCCAAGGATTCAAGGATTCAAGGATTCGGTTGGCCCATCCCTAATGTTTATTCTTGCTTGCAAGAATGAACTAAGCACGGTTTTACATCCTTCAGAGAAAAGAGTGCAGAGAAGTCACAGAGCTCTGAATATTCCATTCTTTTCTGCAAACCTTACTTGATACAGCAGATATGGTCAGGTTGAGCATTCTTTCTCCAGTACACAAATGGATGTTTGAAATACTTAATTAATGTTTGAAAGTGCTTTCAGACTGTCAGAAAGATATTTTTTTGAGTACAAAGTATAGCTGTTTCATTAATTACAGAAGTTGAGGCACAAGGGAGGGGGGAGAAAATCTCAACACACATCCTACTACAATTTCCTTTTCTTAGTTTAAAAAAAAATTATAATGTTAACACAGAAGAGACTGGTGACCGTGACCCTGCTCCTATCATCCCCTCTTGCATCTTCCCCCTCCCTCTTTTGATTTCTGCTTGAGTGAAATAAAGCACTGTACTGTATTGCTGCCTCCTCTTTGTAAGGAGATTTGACTAAGACAAGCAGGTTCAGTGCCAGCAGCTACTCCATGTATTCTTTTAAATGGAAATTTACCGTCTGCTACATCACATGGGGAAAAAATACAGAACTATTTTTTGCAACTCGTTCACTGAACAGATTATTGGAAGGGGAAAATATTTTTTCCCTTTTCCTTTTTTTTTCCTGGTGCATATTTCCATATTTCCATGAAAAACCATCTTGCCAAATGGAATAACGGGAAACAGTTTTACTTTTGTATTGCTACACTTCATTTAGAAATGGTAAGTGTATCCAAGGCAAGAGTTCCAGACTTCTGAGGAAACTACCTGTTTCATGATTCAGGTGCATTTATCACACATTAGCAAAAGCTGATCCCCTATCAGATGATGGCAGAGAGCTGAAATGCTGTTTCAAAGCAATGTTGGTGATTCTTGAATCTTTCATATTGGTATAAACAGACACAGATAAAACTCATCATGCAGTCTTTCCCAGTTTGACACTTTTGAGGGGCATTACGTTCTAATTCCCATGACCCCAGGCAGTCATGGACCATACTGGGTGGGAATAGGAGGAATTGTAGTCCAACACACTTGAGTGACATCAAACTGAGCAAGGTTGTTATAAAATATTTCCCAAGTGGATGTTCATCCATGTGATGGGATGCCCCACACCTTCCTTTGCATGTTTTCATCAAGAAAGGGATGAGTCAGGAGAAAGATTTTCTGAAACGAGCCCCATCCCTTTTAATGTTGTCTCAGCAGTGGCAATGGCATTGCTGCAGGTCCTGAGCACTGTTGGGGGCCAATTCCCCACCCCCAGAAGAAACTAGAGCAATACAGAAAGTTGTCTTGACATCAAGCAGAGTGAAGGCAATGCTTCCCTTCTATCACTCTAAGGACCTCAGAAACTGAAAATAGTGGGAACACCATTGGCACCAGTGATAAATATCCTCCCTTTTGCACAAATATAAGATGAATTATCAGCCTTCCATCTTCAGCTATAACAAAAGATGATGCTGTTTGTGGAGAATTTTTATGATCACCACTCATTCCAACTGTGGTTCAGAGAAGAGAATAAGAGGTGAGGCTTTGAAGACAGAGAAGAGAGGCTGAACCCTCAGTTTGGTTGAGAAAAAAAGCATGCACATTTTCTCAATGTTTGCCATGGAACCTCAAAAATTATATCCAGGGAAATCCTGTAGCACTTTTGAGATTAACTGTGAAAAATGAAATTTCTAGCATAAGCTTTCATGGACTCCAGTTCATTTCATCAGGTGCATGGAGTGAAGCCTCTGCGGAGAGACAGGCATACTAATGAATGGTGAGTCCATGAAAACTTAGACTAGAAATTTCAGTTTCTCTGTTAGGCTCAAAGGTGATACAGAATTCCCTTCTATCTCTTTATGCTGAAACAGACTAACACAACTATGTCTGTGAAAATTATTTCCAAGGTTCCATCTTGATCCTCATGTATAATATCTTGTAGGCAGTTTTTCAACCTATTTGCCAAGATTAATGTAAAAATATTGTAATCTACATTTAAAAGGGAGAGCAGCCTATAATTCTTAACACACGTGTATCTTTATCTTCTTTTGGTAGTAATACAATGTTCGCTTCCATCCAACTCTCAGGAATTTTATGATTTATTAAAATTCTATTCATAATTTTTTGTAGAGGCTTTTCCAGTTCCTTGTGAAATATCTTATGGTACAAAGCTGTCAATCCATCCAGGCCAGGTGATCTATTTCCTTTCAGCTGTTTAATTGAATCTCTTATTTCATCTCTTGAAATTTCTTTATTTAAACTCTCTCTTTGTTTTTCTGTCAATTTTTGGATCTCGTGTCCACTAATGTATTTTTTTATTTGCGTCTCATTCACTTCTTGTTTTTTATATCACATTTGAAAATAATTATGAACTATCTTAAGTAATTCTTTTTCATTGGAGATTATTCTATTTCCCTGTTTTAGTTTCATAATCATTCTTTTAGTTCTCTCCTTCCTCAATCCATATAATAACTATCTTCCTACTTTGTTACCCTGTTCAAAATTCTTTTGTTTTATATAATCTAATTTTTTCATTTCATCCTTCATCATCATTGCTATTTGTTTCTGTAATACTTTTATTTGGTTCTTAATCCTATCTTTTTTGGGGGATTCTTAAATAACTCTAATTCTTTCATTTTAATCTTTTTAGAAATTTTCTTTATCTTTTCTTCTTTCTTCCTTTTCCATTCATTGTTTAGTTTCATGAGAGTCCCTCTAATTATTGCTTTCCCCGAATCCCATACTACCATATCCATTATTCCTTTATCTTGATTCAATGTAAAATATTCTATAAGTGTTTCCTCACATTTCTCAACCACTTCTTCTTTATATAATAAAGTTTCATTCAATCTCCATTTATAAATCAATCAATCTCCATCTTTTTTTAAATGATACTCTGATCAAATTATGATATATATTGTTTTGGGTAATATTTCTATCTTCTCTGCATTTCTCCCTATAGTGTGAGAGACCCATACCATATCAGTTTTGGAGAATGAATTATGCATATTAGAGTAGAATATAAATTATCTTTTGTTCCCTTCTTTTAACCTCCAAGAATCAATTAGCTGCAGTTCTTTAACTAATTCATAAAATTCTTTTCCTAATTTACCTTGATTTTCCTTAATTAATTTTGTCAAGAACCTGTCAATTTGCGGATCAATCACGCCATTGAAATCCCCCATTAAACATTAATGTTCATAATTTACTTCTAGTAATGTATCCTTCGGATCTTTAAAAAATGAATTCTTTTCTGTTATTGGTGCATAAATTCCCATTACTAACACTTTATAGTCATTTATCTAATTTCAACTCCTACGTATCTACCTTTTTTATCAGTAAATTCTAACTTTGGCTCCAAATATGTTTTGGGATATAAAACCACTCCATTCCTTTTAACCAACCCAACCGATACAAATTCTTCTCCTAATTTTTTCTCAGTCAACAATTAGATGTCTTTAATCCTTATTTCCTGCAGACATATTAGATCTAATTTTAATTTTTGTAAATAATGAAATATTAATTTATTTATTTTAATGAATTCAAACTTTTTACGTTCCAAGTTATGGGTTTTTGGAGGGGGTTGTTTTGCTCTCTTTTCTGTTTTTGTTTGTTTGTTTGTTTTCCTTCTGTACTTTTTTCTTTTTTGGTGTATGTTTCTTCTCATTTTTCTATTTGTATAAACTTAACAAAGATTATTTTTTAAGAAAATTATTTCCAAAGTTCATTGGAGGGAAGCTTTGGATAGTTCACCTATTTTTATACGCTATCACAGAATGGTTAAGTATGTCTATTTTGTCAGCATCATGAATGACACTCTCATAATCAGTATTAAAATTAGAAATTAGTGGAGGAGAATAAATGGGAGAAATGTGATAGTCTCCTTTTTTTGCACTCTGAAAGAGAAGAAATTTGGCCTATGTCAGACTTAATAACTGAGGCACAGAATAGGATAAGTCCCTGCTCAGAACTTGGGAGTATTGTCTTATAAATAATGAGTTCCTTATAATAAATTTATTTGTCAAACATTAAGCCATAACTAAGTTCTATGATTGTAGTATGATAAGATATATGTCACTTCTTTTTGCTGTCGAACTGTAACTGGTTAGTTATTTTTATAGTTACAAGGGTGTAGCCTCACTCCTTGAATGTCTTTTATGTTCCAGCTTAGAGATGTTTAGCCTTTTGATGTTTATATGGTAATAAAAGAGAGTCAGAGTGGTTTAGTGGTTTGAGTGCTGGACTAGGACACCAGGAGACCAGGGTTCGAAAATTCCCACTCAGCCATGGAAACCCATTGGATGACCTTGGGCAATTCACACTCTCTCAGTCTCAGAGGAAGGCAAAGGCAAACCCCTTCTGAACAAACTCTGTCAAGAAAACTCTTGGTAGGTTCACCTTAGGGTTTCCATAAGTCAGAATTCAGTTCCATCCATCTAGAAATTGATTGGCTGTGGAGGGCACCTAGTTATCATCTGGTTTGCTATATACTGTCAGGGAAAGGAGCGATCTTTACCTTCCAGCATAATTACACTGGCAGTGTGCCATACTCCACCCATGCTTCAAGTAGAATCTCAACCAAAACATAAAGAGTTGTACAAAAAGGGGGAGAGAAAAACTCACAAGAGGGACTGAAACTTTAGAACTGAAAATTCGAAATATGCATGACATTTCTGCTACTTCATTGTGAAGAAACTCTCCTGAGCCGACTCACAGGAATGAAGCTGTTGCTCTTCTAGAGCAAGATATATACTCTGTTGAAATGTAAGGCAATGAAAGCCAACAAAGCTTGGCTATAAAGAACTGTGAGGATTTCGTATTGCACCAAGAAGCATTCCAAAAATGCAAAGCAGATGCGCAAGCAGTGCCTTGAAAACTAGTTAGCTAAAACCCCAGTCTCATGGCTGGTCCTTCTCTATGTCAATGCCACATCTGAATGCAGTTCATCTAGGAGCATCTCTTTCACAATCATGACTGCTCCAGTTGGAAAAGTTCCTTCTATTTTATGTCCACTGTGCCTCTCTTTCTTTTGACTCTTCTACTGTCTATTCCAGCAGCACAGGAACCTGCCTTCCTCCCAGTCTTGCTGTTCCTCACTTAACCTGTCTCCAATTCTGTTTTTCCATTTTTTGCCATTACCACTTTATATACAACAGAGCACCATATGTAGTCTAGAGGAAGCACTCACTGCCAGGGAATGTTGGCATAGATTTGTAGCTTTTGAAAGTTGCTTCTCCCCCATTCCAAAATCCGAAGAATTTCCTGTTATTATCATTCAACTTTAAGCCTTTCAGGTAGGGATAACAAATTGGCTTGATTGAGAGTGGAAATCATGTGGGTCTCCAGATATTATTTGACCACAAATCCCAGCATTCCTCAGCATGAGCTCTAGAACTTGCAATCTGACAACATCTGGAGGGCTGCATTATTCTTCTGTCTGGTTTTGGCTATAATCCTACAGCCTTATCACACCATACCGTAATTCTCCATTGTTCCACTGAAATCTCACTATAGCCATTCCTATGATGGTATCAGGTTATTAACTCTCTCTATCACTTTTCCCTTTCCACATTTGCAGATTAGTAACATCATTTGCACTGCTCTTCCCTCAGCATTACAGCATCATTGTTGAATCCTTTTCCCTGCCTCACACCTCATGATTGGTCTGGAGGTTATTAGGCAAAGATCTCCTTAGGAGTAGTTGAGGGAGGGACAACCTGGGAATGCCCATACCATGCCCACTATCAGCTATGGAAGGAGGCACTATGAGGAAACTGCACTCCCACACCTAACTGGATTGTTGCAGGAAATGGGGTCATTGATCGATTATTTACAGCATGAAAAAAAGGGCACAATTCAAACAGATTGCAATGCAATAGCTACTGGTGAACAATGACGTTGTGTGATAGGACTGATCCCAAACCAGGAATAACACACTGCTCTGGCAGTATGACACTTTGGTGTGAAAAAGCCCTTATATACAAGGACTACACTGTTAAGAGTGCATTGATCTGCTTCATCACCTGTACCACTAATCAGCCAATTGGTAATTAAATGTCAGGGTTGCAGAGAGCTGGTAAGTTACCCAATGTCATTTGGTAAGCTCTGTCTATGTACACCACTTCAGGATGTCACTTTAGAAATGGTGAGCAGAGGAAGATATTTGTGGGAAAGGTTTTAATAAAAGAGGAAGGTGTCATACCTTCACAAGAAGAATTACAATTCTGGAAGGAGGAGTAAATTGAAACATAATTGGCTCTGGGGAGATGGGTTTATTTTTAGGAATAGTTTGATATGTTTAGTAATAAGATCATATTTAGTAACAGTAACAGATTAAATGTAATTGAAAAATATTGAGTTAAGAATGAAATTATATACCGTAATAATAATGAGTATGATGAGAATGAGATCTAGATATAGGTAACCAAAGTATATAAGCAGTGTGATATAGAATATGCTGAATAAGTATATGATTGCAATGGAATTGGAGAGAAATAACGATGTAAGCTTGTTTTTGTTGAAATTCCCTCTTTTTTCACTGTTATGTGTATCACATGGTGTTTTCCTTTTTCTTTCTTTTTTTTTGTTCTGTTCTTTTTAATATATATATATATAATCAATAAAAATAATTTTTTTAAAAAAAGAAATAGTGGCCAGTATATTGAAAGGTGGTGGTGGTGAAAATGATGAGTGGAAAACTGAACCTGGATTTATTTAACCAAGGAAGGACACACACAAGAAAACAATTTAAAAAATATGTTGAATAATTTCAAAAACAATTGTAAACAATTTCAAAGCAAGTTAATCCATCAAAGCCATGTTCATGGGGTGCGCTATCTTAAAGCTGCACAACAGCTCAAATTGTGAAGGAACATTGTAAAATATTACTCTATATGGTAAGAGCTACCAGAATCATCTCTGCCAAAATGGAAAACTGATGCATTTCCTTCAGAAGAAGAATGACTATAAAAACTATATGATTTATTGGAAATTATTCCCACATTACTGAGGGAAAGGAAAGATAAAACGTTAGAAAGCTTCAGAAAAGATTGGGAATGTTGGATTAATTACTTGAGCAAAAGATGTGGAAATATATCTGTATTAAGTATAGAAGGAATATAAGAATGACAATTAGAAGGATGATCAGTACCCAGTTAAAAATAATGGCAAAATTTCTGAGCAAAATTAATATTAGAGGAAGACACATAGAAAGAATTCCTTTTGTCTATAATTGATTTCTCCTTGTTATGAAAGAGAAAATTTGAGGGTGACTATTATATTGTATTATAGCTTCTTTTCTAAGTTAAAAAATGTACTATGTTTACCAGCAATTGTTCTTGTAATATAAATAATAAAATATATAATGAATTAATAAAAACTGTACAACAGCAATGATTTCTCTCCTTCAGTGCACTACTTTCAGCTTTCTCTCCCTCTCTACTGTTAGTGGAGGTACACCTAATGCACATTGAGGGTATAGCAAAGCCAGTTGTGATTGGAAAGACCACATTTCATGGGCAGACCATGCGCTTTGGAGGCAGAAGGTCCCAACTTCAGTCCCACAGCACCTGCAGAGATATTTCAGTCCCACAGCATTTCTGGCAGGCTTATCCAGATGATATTTTTTTTCAAATTATGAGCTTTACATTATGAATTGATTGTTTTTAATATGTATGCCCTTTTACCTGACGCTGTGCTCTTTTAACTGATATTATAACTAGTGTTGTGTGTTTTTTAACCAGTGATATGTTCCCATCTGTTGTATTTTAATCTGTTCCTTGATCCATTGGAAAGAGGTGGGTAAGAGGTCATCGTCGTCGTCGTCGTCATCGCCTGAATTCCTCTTGGGTACTTAACATCTTTTTAAGTGGACTTACCTCTGCAGGAATTAGAATTGTTTAATTGTTCTGTAACATCTGGATCAAGAGGGGGCTGCTGTTAGATTACTATGGCCATTTCTGCACTAACCTGTTATAGTGCTATTATCCCACTTTCAATCCCCTATGGAAAGTTGGGGTTTGCAGTTTAGGGAGGGGCCTTAGAGGAGCACTGAAGCAGCTGTGGCACATAGGGTCTGCTCTTCCTCCTCATTCTCCTGCTGCTGCAAGCCACATGTGTCTCTGTTTTGCCCGGGCAATGCTGATGACACCTCTGGTTGGAGCATGTGAGGGTGAGGTGATGGCTCTGGGGAAGGTGCTCATTCCCCCTGTAGGAGCAGCAGCAGCCCTGGTGGAGCAGCTGCAGGACAAGGAGGAAGCAGTGGTAGAGCCCTGGCCCACTGGAGCCACCTTCATGGAGATGCCTCTGCCCTGAGCCTCCACTTGCACACAGGTGAGAGAAGACAAGGCACCAGCAAGAGGAGGACAGAGAGATGCAGCTGTGGGTATATTGAAAATAGTGTAAAGCAGAAGCAGAGGCAACAGGAAAAATGTAATCTGCAAATAATCAAATTCACAAATGTCGAGAGCTAACTGTATATATAAAGTTATGTAACATAGACTGTGATAGAGGATTCCAGCCATTGTCATAACGATCATCATCGTCATCATAATCATTTCCCAATTCAAAAGAGTGGGAAAATATTCTATTTGAAACCATGGAGACTTGTCAGTTAATGTGGGTGTTGAGAGACAGTGTGACATAGTGGTTTGAGCACTGGATTATGACTCTGAAGACCAGAGTTGGAATCCTCACTCAGCCATGGAAACCAATTAGTGACTTTGGGCAAGTCACATTCTCTCAGCCTCAGAAGAAGGCAAAATCAAAACCCTTCTGTATTAATCTTGCAAATAAAACCCCATGATATCTTCACCTTTGGGTCACCGTAAGTTAGAAATGACCCGAAGGCACACAACAACAACAACAACAAGTGTGGGCACTACCAAGCTAGAGGGGTCTACAGTTGGACTCAGGCAAGATTCCTACAATAATTCCCAAATGATTGCCCTGAACTGCTAAGTCGATGCATCTCAAGTGTGCCTAGAGTTTGCTGGGTGTTCACTGCATACCTTAAGAGACACAGAGATATGGGGGGGGGCAGTTGTAACTATTTGTGGATAAATGCCCCAGTGTACTGTAGTGTTTGTCACAATGAGCTTTTATCTCTGCATTGATACTCTGTGTTTCAGCTCCCTGTGTTTTGAAATCCCCTTCCTTAAAGTGCCTGTGTGCAGCCTTTCATGTGGCTATGGTCTCATTTCTTTTCACTTCTTGAGGAATGCTCGCTCGCCAAGTGTTCAGATTTTTCACCGTTGTCCCTGAGAGCAGACATCAATCTGCCTCCCATTCTTACACTCTGCTTCTTTTATCCAGAATGAATATTCTAAGGACGGGCCTTCCCAGTGTCTTTAGGAATGTGTTTAATTTGGTTTCCCATTCATTTAAGACAATTGCTTGGCCCCGCCACAGCCTTTCTTCTGATGTATTGCTTTTACTATTACCAGAGCTCCTTTGCTAGCGATTTGCCTTGTAATTCTACTGTATTGAAGGAGTGAAAGTGTGGAGGGTGGGGGGAGAGGATCCCGATTTGCCGACTTTGTCCTTGGATACTATATGAGAAATACAGGCGAGACAAACAAAGAGAGAATGATTTCTTTTCTTCGTATTGTCTACCTGTAATAATCATAATCATAAAAAAAAAATACGGTTTCTTCAAGAAGGTGAAGTATGGAGAGAGAGAAAGAGAGAACACTTGTTCTCACTGCTGAAGAAAAGCCTATCTGCATCGAAGACACTGTTGAATTTGTTCAAGCACACTTCATACTCCTGCAGCACTTCTGCCAAGGCGAAAGAGACCTTGGGTTCACCATGCTCCAACTATGGCATCCTAGTTTCACCATTTTCAATGTGCTCAGCTGGCTGCTTAACAGAGTCTTCTTCCTTTTGAACCTGCTCGTTTTGTGGCCCTCCCCAACACAAACACACACATATCTCCATTAAGATTAGTGATGTGAAAATCCACCTATCTCGATTCCAATGAGTTTTTCAAAATCCCCCTGGTATTCACATGCCCATCTCAGTTCCATACTGAGTTGTGAGACTCCCCCAGCCAACCCATTCATGTGGACATTTATGTGAATTTTAATACAAATTCTCCAAAGATCTGCATTCCCACCCCAAGTGCACATTTTCATGCATTTTCCTCACTAAATAAAAATGCATTTGGGCACATTTCTTAAACAGACAGTTTTAGTAGCATGCCTTTTTTCATAGCACACATGGTTTTGTGAGCAATATATCAGAAACCTTGAAAATGCACACATTGGTAAAGTAAGATGTGCTTTAGTAAGATGTTCCACTGCCAGTTTCAGGAGTGGTGAAATGGTTACTTTCATGTGGAAATGGAAATTGAATAAATGATAGTGGTTGAGGGGGTCACATTCCCCCCACATCATGGAGTGTCCCACACACACATACTGTATGTCCTCATCACCCCAAAATTAACATAGCTACTCCTTCACCCAGATCTGGGCCACCATAGATATTGGAAAAACTTCTAAAAATGTCAAATCAGATAACATGCCAGGTCTAGCCCATTCCTCAGGCCAAACTTGAGCACACCAGTAATGTCTAAAATAAATATCAAAACTTTTAGAATCTGCTTAATCTAAGATTACCTTCAAGGCATCTTGAACATACATCTCTTCCCTCCAGAAGGAAATTCCATTGAAGGATTGCAAAAACTACTATAAGCCTTCAGATCCTCTACTATACCATGTGACAATCTAATCCTATGGTGAGACTTGTGCATACCCACAATACCATCACAAAAACACTCCAAAAAGCCCCTACTAGGATCCGTCATTCTACAAGCAAATTTAAGATGTCCAAAAAAACCTCTTGGAACTTTTTAAATTATTATTATTAGAGATGCATTCACATTACAAACACATTGGTCAATTCAATTTTTACATAAAAAATTAAAAACATTAGAAAAAAGAAGGCAAATAATAAAAATATATACAAGCAGCTTCAAAAAACATTAATTACAAAGATAATATTGAGCAGTGAGATTTATGTATAAAAAAGGCATTACTGTAGAAGAAAAAAAGAGATAACAGAAGCATCATCTTTTTCTTGT